>PVKS010002144.1:0-123777 GCA_004027875.1 Aplodontia rufa
ACTGGAGAGTTTCTAGGGACAGGCTGATATTTCCCTGGGCTCCTCAAGTCCAGCTGCCATTTCCCCACTAGACGGACAAGACCTGCAGCCAGCCTAGGCCACAGCTCCCATGCTGACTGGCTGGCACTCTGCTCTGCTGGTTTCTTGACTGCGGTGGGAAGCTGGGCCACCACCCAGCTCTGAAGGATTATGGGCCTCCAGTACTGAGGTTTCCAGAAGTGCTAGGACTTGATGCCAGGCATGTCTGCCCACTCAGCCTACTGCTCCCCAGACCAGCCATCACCCATGCCACTGTCAAGACAGAAGCAGTCTGGGAGGCTGGTTCATGTGCCAGCACCGTGTTCCAAGGCTGTTTCTCTAAGTGGTCACCTTGGGATAGCTCATAGGAGTGAGGACTCACCATCAAAGCCAGAAGCGATGGCTTTCTGAGCCCAGGGCAGCTGGTTCTCCTCTCCCACTTGCTTCAGGACAGACAGGTTCTGTGTAGCCCAAGAAAAGTCTGTGATTGCTTTGGGAGCTGGCCTGGGTCTGCCCCTCAGCGACACCCTGCCCCTGGTTATACAGCTGCTGGAGGTAGCCATCCCAGCAGCCACCTAACCCCAGCAGCCCTTGTGGTCTGGAAGCCATGTGACTGGCAGACATGTGCAGGAGGAGGGACAAAGGTCACTGCCATGGCTATGGAAGGCAAGGCCATAACCTAAGGTCTATTTGTCTTGCACCCAGTGTTTCTCCCTCACACGGTCCCATGTAAGAACAGGGAGGCTGGGATGGGGGAGGGGCATAGGACTGGCTTCCAAAGATTCTGACACTTGTACCCCTGGAGCCACTTCAGTTGTGGACTTGGAGATACTGTGGGCTTGGTTCCAAAACACTGCAATAATCTGAATGTAGCAATAAGGCAAGTCACCTTGATTTTTCGGTTTCCCAGTGTTTATTAAGGTTTTGCTTACATGACACTGTAGCCTATTAAGTGTGCAGTACCTTATGTCTAAAAAAATGTATGTATCTTAAATTAAAAAATATGGGGGTTGGAGCAGTGACTTGGCATGCACAAGGATGCAGGTTCAAACACCAGCACCATGTACACAACGAAGTGTTGGAGCAATGAAAGCCACATGAAAAACTGAGTAAAAATTGATTCTCTCTTTCTTTCTCTCTTTCACTGTCTCTCTCTTTTAAAAAAAACTTTATTGCTAAAAATGCTAACAATCAAATGAGCTGGAAAAATGGCACTGATAGTCTTGCTCAAGGAATGCGTGCCACAAACCTTCAACTTGTTTAAAAAAAAATGCAGAATCTATAAGTGCAGTAAAACCAAGAGCAGCAAAACAAGGCAGGTCTGTGTATGACACAGAACAGAGGAGAGGGAGGCTGCTCAGGATAAAGGCCGGAGGCCTGGATGTGGGCCTGCTCAGTGCCTTCCCCGTCGCCCTAGTCCTTTCCACCCTGAACACCTCTAGTAGCATCCCTAAAAACTGAGGGCTTCTTGGAACGCAATTGGGGACCCACTTGGTGAAGGATTTCTGGAATCCCCTGCCTGCTTCAGCTATGTGGTCTAGGTCAAAGCCCCTGACAGTCCCTGTCTTCCTGCTACTCCAGCTTCCAGGCTGGACCCTGCGAGGGGATGAGCACAAGAGGCATGCGAGAGCTCACCTGCAGGGGCTGGATGCCACCAGCGATGAGGTCAGCAATCATGCGCACACTGGCCCTCTTCTTTGGGTCCTGAGGCAGGAGTGGAGGAGTGGGCCGAGTTTCCTCCAAATACTCAATGATGGACAGCTGTTCAGGGGGACACTGAGTCAGGGCCTGGGTACCCTGGACCAGAGGGGACCCCTCCTCCAATGCTACCACCACCACCACCTCCTTTACCTCGTCCTCCTCAGCTAAAGCCCCGGAAAGCCTTTTTGGACCTTGTTCTGCAGAACTTGGTTCTCCACATGCTCAAATCTCTCCTTACTTCCTCAAACAACCTCCCTCCCTCTGGCAAATATTTATCAAGCCCCTTCTATGTGCTAGGCTCCCTGGCCATACACAAGGGAGGAAGAGACATCAGGTCCTCTCATTCAGGGCACCGCTCTTGTGAGGGGTCTCCCCCAGGTCTTGTACTCACTGACTGGCCAAGGGTGATTCCATCAATCTTCAGGGTGGGCACCTGCTTCATGGGATTGAGTGCCTGGAATTCCTTAGAAAACTGTGGAGACATGGCTGCCGTGAGCTAGGTGGCCTGGCTGGAGTTGGCTAGAGCAGAATCAAGCAAGTGGGGGAACTCCAGGCCTCCACCTGTCCATACCTCCGTTCCCTGGGGAGGATCTAGGTCCCAAGCCCAAGCTAAACCGTTGGGGAGCTGGGCATTATCCCAAACCCCAACAGCTCCTGAGCTTCAGGCATTTTCCCAACGGCCTATGTGACTCCGAGAATCTCACATTGTGACCACCAATGCAGCTCCTACCTAGCCATCCATCCAGGGGCCCAGTATGGGGCAAGGACCCACGTGCCACCCATCCTGATGCAGTCAGGCATTGGACAGCCCAGCGGGCAGTACCAAGCCTGGAGCTTGGGACGGTCCTGCAGCTCCTTCTGCTGCACAGCTTGCCACCTTGTCCCACAAGGGACAGCCAGAAGCATCCTGTGGCCATAGGGGACCATGGGATAGACCCTACCTGGTCTCTTCTGTCTAATCCCCACACTGTGGTCTGGGGGCAGCCTCCTTACCTGTTGCCCACCATCCTTTATGAGATTGATGGGCATCGTCTCATAATCAATGCCTTTCAAGGCCAAAGCTAGGAGAGACCACAGACAGGGGAGTCAGGGGATAGTTTCTTGCTATGCTCCCAAGGAAAGAACCCTCCAGGGGTGACATGAGGCAGCCAAGAGGAAGGTTTCTCCACAGTGCTGGATGGTAGACACACCACTTGGCACAGTCCCCTTTTTCTCTACCTGGGTGTGTGAGGCTCCACCCTTCTCACCCCTGAACTCTTAGAGTCCTCACCCTCTGGACCTTGCAGCGGGGCCCTCACATCCTATGGACGGTGCCAAGAAGGTGTGTGCCATGGCACACTGCGGGCTCCTGGGGACAGCAGGGGTGTCTTGTTCACCTCTGCCCCTCTGATCCCTTCAACAGTGGCAAGTGGGTTGGATTTATTGGAGACTTTTGATGTCCCCGCAAGGGGCCAGGGAGGATGCTGAGGACCACACAGCACACACACACAGGCCAGGGATGCTTCTGTTTAGAGAAGAAGCTCTTTCCCATCTATTCTCTCTGTCATCAGGGCTATTTACTAGAGGTTCCAGGAAGGCACCCGGCTCTCTGGTGGCTTCAGCTTTTGCAGTAGCTCCAGCGGCCAGGTTTCCTTTCATCTCTGGAGAGGTGGTAGAAAGAACACCAGGGGCAGCCCTAGTGGAGAAGACTGCATGCGTGTGCGCCCATGTACACTTGGCAATTAAAATATGGTGGCGGCTGGCCTTCTGCAAGGGCCAAGAGCATGTAGACGAGGATGTGACATGTCTTGGTGGGAAGAGAGCCTGAGATAGGCCAGGTTCCTCCTGCAGAGCGACAATGGCTGGGGCCGAGGGGAGAAGTCAAAGCACGAAGGCCCTAGAGAGTCAGTGCTTCTACTACTCTGGCCTCTGCCTCAGCCAGGGACAGGCTCAAGGGCCAGTGGAGGGGACTACTTGAGGAAATCAGGCTCGAGGGCCAGAGGAGGGGACTACTTGAGGAAATCTTCTCCTGGCCTCCAGTCCTCCTGCTTACTGACTCCACAGACACCAATGAAGCCACAACGCTGGGATAGGAGGCAGAGGCGAGTGTCTCTCAGTGACCTTCCAATTAGGGCCAGGCTTTAGAGGCAGGCTGGATTCAAATTTTGGCACAGTCATTAGGCATTAGTGTGGCTTTTGGCAAGTACTTTAATGGGCCACACCTGCAGTTTCCCGTCTGACATCTGACAAGCAGCATAATGTAGTAGTTAGAAGCCGGATCTGGCTGGGGGTATAGCTCGGTGTAGAGCCTGGGCCTCGCTGCTTCCTGCCCTGTGTGCATCCCGAGGGCATGGAGCACAAAACTAACATAACATGCACCGGGAGCCAGACCCGTAGTTCAGATTCCAGCTTGGGCTCTTAGTTGCTGCATGGTGGTAGGCAAGCTACTTACCTTCCTGGGCCTGGGTTTCTTTTTCTATACACCAGGGACAATAACAGCTCCCTCCTAGGGGCTTTGAGAATAAAAGGGAATGCACACAAAAGCACACAGCGCAAAGCCCTTAATCAGTAGAGCCACAGAAACTACGACTTTGACCATGGGCTGTTAAGCCAGAGGGCCCTAGTTCTGCTCTCCCAGTCTGTGGCTGACACAGATAGTTGCATTTAGTTTAATTTGTCACATCAAATAAGATAAGAACTGAGGAAGGCCAGCTGTTCCCCTGCTGGTTACCAGGGACCTCTGGATTTTATAAACCTGTTTTAAGCATGGTTGCTAAGGGTCTTTGAAGAACAGTGTGGGAGAAGTACCTCTACCTAGGAGAAAAACAACACCCTTCCTCCCATCCACAGCACCAACTTGTTGACTTTCTGGGTGGAGGTGCCACTGAGAGACAGGGCATCCAGGAGACTAGGGCTGCTGGGGGTGAAGGCCGTCTGACAGAGTGACCCTTCTGTCCCAGGCCAGCTTAGCACCCGAGGCTCTCTACCCCCACCCCACCTCCAGGCAATCAGCTCTTACCAATTCGAACTCTCCATGAGCAGGAGCTTCGGTAATAGGAATAGAGGATGGGCTGAGGAGAGAGAGGACAAGGGTCTACATTAGCCCTGGCTCAATGGGTTTCCAGCACCAGAGGCCCACTGCAGAAGAGGGACCAGCCCCAGGAGAGGGGTTCTTGAGTCACCACCATGTCTTCCTGTACTACCAGGCCTCCTTCTTCAGGCCTGTGTTTGGGCAACTCAGGGCCAGGATAGAGCTGAGTCAGAGGCCCTGGCTCCCAACTGTGCTGGCACGAATCCCTGAGGTCCAAGTGGCCCCCAAAGGGGCAACAGCCTTTAGGAGCCTTCCTTACCTTGCCAGACTCAGTCATGGTGCTGTGGTGATCTTTGGCTTCCCAAGGAATGTCCCTTCTCACAGGGCTGCAGAGAAGTGGGGAGGAATGCTGAAGGGGCGGGCCCCATGAGCCAATAGGGGAGCTGGGTTAGACAGGCGGCAGGGAACTTTGACTCTGGTCACAAAGGGCGTCTTTCCAACTTGTGGGAACTTTGTGAAGCTCTTGGTGGAGCTAGGTTTGGTGCCCTGGGCAGACAATGTGGCCTGTCTTTGAGGCAGCAATTTGTGTGGTGGAATGGGCATCCCTGGGGTCTGAACCCAGTGCAGGCCCCAGTCCTGCATGACCTTGGACAAATCCTTGCCTTCACTGGTCTTCAGTGAAGACTAAAATGATGGCAGAGATCCTTGCTAGCAGTGGAAAAAAGACCCAGGAATTATCATTTTTTCATACTGTGGTGTCTTTCCTTCAACCCTTCACCCTCCAGTCCTCCAGGCTTCCATGTGCCCTCATAAAAATAGCTGGCAGATATGTCTATTCACCCAAGGTGAAGTCACAAGCTAGCAGTCCACCAGGGCCCTATCTGACCCTCAAGCGTTCTGTTTGGTCTATACATTACAGATTTAGCAGTGATCCTGATTTAGCAGTGATTCAACTTACTGATTTCTCAAATTTACAATGGTATAAAAGAAATATGCATTCCATTTACACACCATGCTTCAAATTTTGGATTTTGATCTTTTCCCAGGGTAGTGATATGCAGTACAATATTTTCTCAAAAGCCAGGTGGCAGTGGCACGCCATAGCTCTATCATCACAAGCTGATCACGAAGGGGAGCAACTGCAAATTTACAGTGTACAGTGCTGCCAGCATTTTTTGCATATTGTTTTGTATTTTCGTATCCTATCATGCCTACAAGATACCCACGCCTGGGGCCGGGGTGTAGCTCAGTGGAAGATCGTTTACCTAGCACGTGAAGGCCTTGGGTTCACCCCCCAGCCCAAGGGAGGAAAATGTCCATTTGTGTGTATAAATGAAACTCTTAACACTTTATAACAGTCTTTGTGCTAGATGATTTTGCACAACTGTGGGCTAATGAATTCTAAGCATGTTTAAGATAGGCAAGACATAGTTATGATGTTCAGTACACTAAATGAATTTTAACTTACCATCTTTTTAGTTTATGATGGGTTTATTGGGAATGTAACACTGTAAGTGGTGGAACATCTGTATTTTGAAGTTTCAATTAGTTGTCAGCATTTAAAAATCAGGACATTTCATCTACAAATCTTGTCATCTCTTCTTTTTGTTTTTTGTTTGTTTTTCCTCTAAAAAATCTGGAGATAGCAGATTTGGGTTCCTAAGTAGCAACAGTTGATTGGAGCAGATTAATGACTTCTGTCAGTCAAGGTATGCCCTCTGATCTGCCATGGCCTGTGCCTGGCCCATTCTTCTCATTTTTGCTACCTTCAGGTCCCTGGAAGCAACGGTGTGTGACCTCTCTAAGGTTTAAAGGACTCAAAATTAATTTCCCTGGTGCTGCCTGAGTAATCAGGATTTCAAAGTAGGACCCAAAAAGAGTCACCACTGGTTAACACTCCTGAATCTTCCCACAGACACATATCCATATGGCTCACAGAACTTGGTAGAATTTCTCAGATCACCCCTGTCAACCATCTCTCAGACTACAGACATTTCACCAAAGTTCCTGCTCCCTACTGCTACCCCAGCACACCAAGCTTCCACTTGAGCCTGCTTTCCCCAACCCTACCCTACCAACAGAGTCTTCTAGGTGGGCAAGGGCACAAGTGGGAAGCCACGCTCTCCCAAAGTGGTTCCCAAGTCCAGGAGTACCAGTCTGTCCTGTACGCACCTTTTGTGGGGAAGACAAAGATGGTCCTGGCAGAGAGCAGGTGGTAAGCAGCAAGGCTCTTATTTTTTATTTTTATTTTTTTAAGAGGGAGAGGGAAGAGTGTATGAGAGCAAAAGAGTATAAATTTTAGTTTTTCATCTGGTTTTTGTTGCTCTGACACTCAGTTGTGTATATGGTGCTGGGGTTTAAACCCAGGTCCTTACATGTGCCAGGCAAGCATGATTCTGCTGAGCCATGGCTCCATCCTGCAAGGACCTTTCTGTAGAGAAGTTGGGCAGTCACGTGGATTTTATTTGGAAATGCATCCCTTTCCTTATCTAGCTAGTCTGGAGGGGCTTCTAGGACCAACAAATAGGGGCTGCTGTGAGGGACTGACCACTAGAAAGAAGCAACTTTATGTCAGAATCACTGAAGAATTGCTTCACCTAAAGACTGTTATTATACCTTCAACATGTATTTCAGATGATGATCAGAGTCACAGTAAATTCCACTGTCCTCCACTATGGCCCATAGGTAGGAAATTTCTGCTCTTTCTTTCACAAGTGATAACTATGTACAGTAGTGTCGCCTTATTGTTTTTTGGATACATTCCAAGAACTCAATTGGATGCTAGAAGACACATATGGTACCAAATCTTATATATAGTTTTTTCTCATAATACATACCTAAGGTTCAGTTAGAAATTAGGCACAGTAAGAGATTAACAACAAAAACTAATATTGAAACAAAATACTACTAATAGCCTATTGTGATAAAGTTGCTAACACTGCTACTCTTAACCTTTGGGGCCATTATTAAGTAAAATAAGCTGTACTTGAACATAAACACTGTTGCCGATCTGGTAACCAAGACAGCTAGAAAGTGACCAATAGGCAGGTAGCATATACAGCATGGATTCACTGTATCCCAGGCAGGATGGTGTGAGATCTCAACACACTAGTCAAAAGAACTGCAATTTGGGCTGGAGCGGTGGCTCAGCAGTTATAGTGGTTGCCTGGCCTGGCATGTGTAAGGATCGGAGTTCAAACCCCAGCACCACATACACAATAAAGTCTCAGAACAACGAAAGCCACATGAAAAACTAAATAAATTCTCTCTCTCACACTAACTGTCGCTCTCTCTTTAAAAAAAAAAAAAACAACTGCAATTTGAACTTGCAAATTGTTTATTTCTGGAATTTTCCACTTAATGTATTTTTGGAATGGCTGACCACTGATAACCAAGGAAAGAGAAACAGATAAAGGGGGGACTACTGTAAATCATTCCCTGTTCCTCTTTGCACTTTTACAGCTAAATTTTAAGCCCAAGTAGAGTGTCCATTTCATTAGCAGGCCTGGAAAAATTCGGGAATTCACACAACGTTTTGATTACTCTGGCAAATTTTATTTTATCACTTATTTGTTTTACGGTCCTGGAGATCCTACGTGAGACCTCATACATGCTCTGAGCGTTACACCCTCAGCTGTTTTTAAGCCGCCTCTTACACATGGTTATAAACACTCTTAAAATCCCATTTGGAAGTGGGAGAGCTAGACATTATTAACGTGATGTAACGTCCCAGCTGCCGAGTGCCACTTTCTGTAAGGAGTTATAACAGCAGTTTTCAAACTTCAGTGGCTCGAGACTCATGTTGGTCGCTTATAAAACATATAGACTCTCAGCCCGTTTCACCGGAGAGACAATCAGGGACTCTAGAAAAGAACTGGAGGAAATGCAAGTTAAACCCGGGACGCTCCCCATTGGACTGTGACAGCTTAAAGTGCCACTGCTCTCCTCTTCCTTGGTGCTCTTAAAACTGCAGATTTCCCTGGAAGGCCATCCGTTGTTAGCACGACCGGCCGAGAGACGCGCGCAACACTGCAAAGAACCGGGAAACGAGGGAGACGTTTGGAAGCCCTGGAAGAGAGCTGCGCAGGGAGGAAGCAGAGAGCAGGCGCGCACCCACCAGCCAATCCTGACTGGCCAAAACGCCCAGAGGGCAGCGCGCAGGCGCAGAGCGTGCCCGCCCGGTTCGACGCACGGCACGCCGGGAGTCGTTGCGAGAGCCGAGGGCGGGGCGAAGCACCTCCCCTTGGGCCCCGCCCCCGGCTTTTCTCCAAGTTGGCGAATTAAGCGACCCCTCTCCCCCAGAGCTTGGCACAGACCTTCCCAGCTTGCATCTCGCACTTCGGGAGGCCCCCACTTCCAGCCAAGGAAGGTCGCTCACGGGACCCGCGACGACTGAGGCCCAGTGAGACTCTCCCGAGTCAGACCTTGGCCCTCGTCTGGGTCGGGCTGGAATGGTCTTCCCCGCGGTCTTTGGCTGGCTCCGCCCCGCCGCTGCGCGCCCGCTTCCGGTGCTGCTGGGAGTTGCAGTTCCGTGAGCCAGTCCCCCATCTTCGCCTACTCCCAGTATGCTGTGCGCCTCCTGCCGCCTCCTAGTGGCCCGGGCGGCCACCACGCTCCCCGCCCCGCCCAGAGGCCGGGGCCCTGCGGTCCGCTACCAGCGGCGGGAACTACATTTCCCAGGGCACCCCGAGCCGCCCTCCAGTGACTCCTCAGCGGGCCGGCTGACAAAACAAAACGTGCCCCTGGGCCGGAGGGTGATCCTGAGGAGGGGGAGGATGCCGCCGGCCTTGGGCGGAGGCCTGGCAGGGTCCGAGCTGCGTCCGCGCAAGGGCCGCTGCGGGTCCCAGGCTGCAAGGGTCGTGGGTCGAGACCTGGCTGCTGAGGCTGCAGCAAAAAGCCCCAGACGGCTTGCTTGGGGCTCGCAGCACTTCGAGGCGGCGGGCCGGTGGGCCCTGCTGGCCCTGGTGACGCTGCTGTCCTTTGCCACCCGCTTCCACCGCTTGGATCTGCCGGCGCACATCTGGTGAGTGATGGGAGGGACTCGGCGGGCACCATGGCAACCAGGAGGAGGGACGCCACCCTCTGATTGGCCCTGGGGCTGGGAGAGGGCGGGATTCACAGGAGGATCTGTGGTCCTCTGTGGTGGGAAAACGTGGTTGATCTCCAGTGAGGTGCACTCTGGGTGGAATGGGTTTGCTCTGGTGGGCGACAGTGGGACACTTCGGATCTGAGGAAGCAGTCCTCACTGATGATGCTGGAATATCTCACCTCGTTCTCAAACTGTGGCTCATAAAGGTGCTCTGAACTTTGCAAAGAATTGGAAATTCTTGGTACAGAATTTTCCAAGGCCTGAGTTCCTCATCTGCAGGATGTCCAGGCATCAGCAGAAAGAATAATTCATAACTGGGTATATTTCATCCTGCAGAGCAGGGACGGTTTGATTGCCCAGGGATGCTGACAGGAATTCTTGGAGGCAGGTCTGGGGTTGTCCTGTAAGAAGAGATTTATTTTCTTGAAAGTTTTATTCTGTATGACACAGATGCTGGTTTGAGACTTGATCAGATTTCATTAGCTAAACTTACAAAGTAACTTGATCTCCCGCAAGGAGAAGTTTTATATGATCTGAAGAGGGTTAATTTGTCTGATCTCAAGTGATAACATGTTTTCTCAGTATCACTAAGGAGAAAGGTAGTGTAGAGGATGTCAGAAATGAAACTTATTGACCAAAAATCCAGCAAGCAAACTGTCAAGGTTGCTCTATTTTGAAATGAATAAATTAGTCATGACAAATTATTGTTTGGTGGTTGCCGGCAGAAGGTGTGATGCTCTTGCATTAGAGACAAAGGACTTTATTACAGGAAGCAGGATGAGGATCAGCATGTTGGAATCAGTTTCCTCCCCCCACACCCCTAAGTCCCACACGGGTGACGCTGTGGGCTTAAACAAAGGACTACACACATCTTGGGTTGCACTGAAGCGAGCAGGCTTGGGGAATCTTCTGTGTTATTGCAGGCAGTAAGCAAGCCTACTCTTTGCCCTGTACAGAGACGTTACCTTTTCTCTCAAGGTTGTTTGCTGCGAAAACAACCCTGAGAAAGAGCCCTAATCAAACACAGGCAGGGCCTTGCATTCTTGGCATACTTAGCAAGACATGTAGATGCATGAGACATGGGGGACTCTTTCCCAATAGCACTTCTCACCCCTTGATCTTACACTGCCTTTGCTTTTAGCAGACTTTCAATATGCAACTCCGTTGGCTACTCTGATGAACTTATATGACAGAGGACCAAATCTCTTTGTTTCATACAGTATTTAATTAAGGTTACTTTTAATGAGACTCCAAGCAGCAGGATGAGGCCAACCTTCAGTATTTACCTCAACTATGGCCTGTAGAGCCTGGATTCAGCCACCCGTGAATAAGTTCTTGTTGAGGGGGGACCATTGCGTCTTATTTCAGACAACTGAGATGTAGTCTAAAGCCAGTCTGTTTCCATTGTGATCTGTGCATAGGAGTTCAGATCAACCTCTAATCTTGGGTGTCATTGTCAACAATGACGATATATGTCCCCATATAAAAAATGCAGCTCCTGTGCCCAGTGGAAAGACATTTGTGGCCCATTCTTCCTTACATCCTTAACATACTGCCTGAAGGGGCATAGGACACTCAGTTCAAGGCTTTTTGTTAAATTTTATTTGTATCTCCATCAGATTTGATTTAGACCACCATTTACATTGGTTTAGTTAAGCCACATGGAAAATGTCACAGAATAGCTACAGTCTCAGTCATTGTATAACGCATAACCCAAAGCCCCTAGTGCGTGAAGGGAAGCATATGACTGGTATCAAGTCACATTGACAGCGTCGTGCTGTTCAGTGTATTTGCACACATCTGAGGGAGGTGCGTATTGGGAGTTGGTGTGGGTGTCATCAGGCACATCAATGGTCATGTCCACATGAGTTTTCCTGTTTTTGTAGCATGAAACTCAGACACAGGTCAGATTGGCAGCTTCAGGTGGATCATCTGAGTCTTTTTCCCAGTTTTTGATGCTGGACCAAGGGCACAAAGAGAGCATTGTTTCCTTTCACTTTATGTCTCCAGAGATCTAAGGTGTTTCTTCCCTAGCTGCTGGGGTTATTTCTTTCTTAAGCACTGCTGCATAATTAGTATGTCCCACCCTAGTTACCATAACTTCACTTTTTCTCCACTTATCCTCGACTGATCTCCAGAACTATCTGACATGACATTGTTAGAAAATCGACAGAGACCCCTTGTGTTTTCTATATAATATGTGGGCCACTATAGGGAGAATTGAAAAGCAGTGGTCATTATGTCTATAATCCAGGACTGTGTCACTCCAAGAAGACCATCCAGGTGAGTGAATTAGAATTAAGTTTGAATTCTGTAGACCCTTCCTCACCCTCCTCAGCTGATCTGGGGTTCCTCTAAGGGGAAAGACAGTCAAATCGTGATCAAGGAAGTTTTCAGTTGTTCCAAATAGGTTCATTTATCCCTCCACCCTTTTTCCTGATCGTTACCCAGTTGGTGTCCCAGAGGAGATACACCTTTCTAAGAATGACTGCATTAGGTGACCAGACTGCTCTTCTAAGGTGTGTAGGCCAAAAGGAGGTAATGGAGGTAGAATCAGAAGTCCTTTCTGAGGAGATTCTAAAATCCTTGACAATATCAGATGCCTGTGGATGATAGGGAGTGTGGATTATCTATGAAGTAAATATCTTGACTATTAGCTATTGTTTGGTGACAAAAGACTGATCCACTGTCAGACTGTAGATGGTCTGGAAAGCTGAAAACATGACAGAGTTTATTTTCGATGGCCGCAATGGGATATTCAATCAGGTGGCTGGACGAGAACAGCCACGTTGCTGGACCTGAAGAACTGTCAGCAGCAGTAAGGTACGAGAGGTAGCACCGAGACGGGAACAAAGTCCAGGTGTAGTTAGTTCCGCAGGAGCAGGTAGCTTCCTTCACTGCAAAGCAGGCAGGCCGGCTTGTGGCAGGAGTGTGGCATGCAGTGGTGGCTTCCAGCACCTGTGGTCCTTTCCTTTGCATCCAGTTGTGCTGGTAGATGTGTCTCCACACCTGGTGCATTGATAAATACAGGTGCCATGGCTGCAGTTTGGGAGGTGCAGGTGTGGTCAGCAGCTTGGTTGCAGGTAGTCTTGTCGGCATACTGGCCCTGACTGTGGGCGTCCACATGAGTGAATGATCCAGACTGCCCATCACTAGTCATCCACAGTTTGCGTCTCTAGTTTTCAGTCCCATGGAGAAGTGTCTTTAATCTCTCAGCTTTGAATCTTCCAACTGGCATATGTTGTTGGCCATCCAGAGTTTTCACTGTGGCTGCATGGTTACTGCTTCCTGGTGGACATCATCAGTTTTTAACAACCTGTCAGTGAACCAGGCACAAGCATTTTGAAGAACCTCTGTGAATCAAGAACCCCACTGAGCTAGTGGCCCTGCTTTGAGGAGTGGAATGGGAAATCATTTTTCCCAAGGAGGGACCTACACCTTTTATGTAAAACCCAGATGTCTCCAGGCCAGGCTATCCTCTTAGGCCATGGAGCCCTTCTTTTGTTAGCTTTAAATTCCTAGTGAACCCTCCCCAATGTGGGAATGTTCGCTAGGTTAATAAACTGCCTCTTTTTAAAAGGGTGTCGTTGGTACATAAGTCCAGCAGGTGGTGCTGTTGTCTTGGCAAATGGCCTAGTATTCCAGCAGCCAAACAGTCTTTAAAGCTGTTCTCTTTCCCTTCCAGGGTTTTCTTTCTTTCTTCTGGACAGGACCCCTCTCTACACATAGCAGTCCTTGAATGTGATAATCCTCTTTGACACTTGTGGTATCAAAACAATCTGTGCACTCAGCAGTGGATGCCACGTTGAAATGTCACAAAGAGCCCTACCCACAAGGTCACTGTAACTTCCTTTCTGAACTGGGAACTGACCCAAGCTCTATCAGTTGAATTCGTGCACTCCCCTCACCCCTGAACTAATGAGTCTAATAGGCCTGCATCAGGCACCATGCAGAGATTATACCACTTCCCAGTTGGAGAAAGTGGGGCTGCTGGATTTGAGGGTGGAGAGAAGCTTTTTCCCCCTTTAATTCCTCACTAGGCTTGGTACCACATTCTCCCCAGGTTCTTCCTTGTGTCTTGCCCCTTTTATTTCATTCCCTGCACACACCACTAATGGCTGTCCCTGCAGTCCTTAGTGTGGTAACCTCCATGCCTAGCATCCCCCATGGGACTGGCTGGGGGAGATGTGGCTCCTATACAATAGGGTCCTGAACTTGGAGGGTTCCCTGGAGTTCCTCAGCATCCCAAGATGGGTGTGTATGGCCTTTAGTCTTTGGGGACATGGAAACCTTGGCTCTGCATTTAATCATCTTAGTCTTTAAAGCAGGTGAGTTTGTGGTAAAGGGGACAGGATCAGACCACATAAAAGGGAGAGGGTGACTGAGCCAGTATGCGAGACACTTTTGTCTTAAGTACACAGCTCACCCAAGGATTTTCAGTGTTGTCATTTTATTAAAACTCTATCTTCAATAGCAGAATCCTTTTTGCTGTACCATTTATTGCTGCTTTGGAGACTTGTGACTCAGCAGTCACATTCATCTTGTCTTTTGACTCGGGCTGTTGGCTTGCCACTCCACTGCAATGATCACTGCCTAGAGGAGAGAGAGGAGGAACCCACAGCATTCAGGCAGCCATCTCAACTCCACGTCTCCCCACTCAGCTTCTTTAACAAGTGGGACTCTTCCTATTCCCACTGCCCACCACTTGGGCAAGAACATTTGCTACCAGGTTCTAGGAGTTTCTCACATCCCTAACTCTACCCAGGAGGACCTCATCCTTTCTTTTTCAGAAAGGTGTTCATCATATGCTTGACCCCCAAACTATCAGTGTCTGGAACTTTTTTGGCCTACTTAAAAACTCACAAGTCAGGAGCGGCGGCTTAGTGGTTGGAACGCTTGCCTGGCATGTGCGAGGATCTGGGTTCAAAACCCAACACCACATACACAACTAAGTGTCAGACAAGCAAAGGCCAGATGAAAAAATAAATAAAATTGTTTCTCTTTTTCTCTCCCTGACTCTTAAAAACAAACAAACAAAAAACAAAACAAAAACTACTCACAAGTTAATTTGCCACTGTTTTCTGTATGCTGGCAGCGGACAGAGTCCTGGATCAGAGGCAAAGGACTTTATTTCTTAGGGCACAGGAAGCAGGATGAGTGAGCATCAGCATGTTGGCCTTGGCCGCTGGTCCGCCAGAGTCCCATGCAGTGCCATGTGTGTGGAGGAGTGCTTGATCTGTTGTGGCACATCCCTCTGGGGAACATTATTGAGTTTGAGGAATCCACCATTTTACAGCAGGCAGCAAGTGAACTGTTCTCTGTCCCAGAGGGAGATACTGACCGTTCCTCAGGGTTGTTTGCTGTCAGTATAGCCAGGAGAAGTGGCCTGGGTACAGATGGGTCAAGACTTTGCTTTCTTGATGTACCCTGCGAGGCTTGTAGGAGCATGACATCATGGAGCACTGTTTCTCCCGACAAAAGCAGTAAAGGCAGTATGAATGTCACTACTGATTTTACTTGGTAAGCTTCTGAGGTAAAAATCTCATGCCCCTTTGTCAATATGTTCCCAACTTCAAAGCTAGCCACAAATGTTGGGAGAGTGTAAGCAGTGCCCAGCATGTGTGAAGCTTTCCCATGCCTCCCTGGGAAGGGGGAGTGGCAGTGCTGGGTGAGAAAAGAGGACTGGAGAGTGAGTGATCTGTCACATTACACTATTAGTATATGGTGGAGCTGGGACTGGATTTTTCATCTCTATGCAAATCTGTTTTGTTAAACTGCTCTGAAGTTATTTTCTCTCCGGCGCCACCCTGCACCCTACCACACTGGGAGGAGTCCAGGGGTACTTTGCCACTGAGCTACTTTCTCAGTCCTTTTAATTTTCTGTATTGAGGCAGGGTCTTGCAAAGTTACTCCGGGCCTTCCTAACTTGCTGAGACCTGGACTGTGATCCTCCTGCCTCAGGCTCCTGAGTATTATTTCTCTTTGACATCATCAGTGTAATTAGCAGAAGTACATTTATTCTGTGTCCATCTACTGGGCGTACTGAGTTGAAAAATAAGAAAGAAGAATTGTAAAATTTTGGGAAAAGCATGTTTTGCCCCTTATATGGTGAGTCAATAATGATTGTTCATGGAAGCTGACCTGGGGATGGGCAGTCACCAGAGAGCAATCCCTCCTTTGAGCTTCAGGAAGAAAATAATACATGGAAATTGCCAGGCTCTGCTTGGTGACTTGGCTGCTGACTTAAAGCCCTCATGTAGGATATAAAAAAGTTTATGTGGTTGTTTTAGTCACCTTTTTCATTGCTGTGACTAAAAGACCTGACAAGAACAATTTTAGAGGAGGAAAAGTTTATTTGGGGGCCCACAGTTCCAGAGGTCTCAGTCCACAGATAGCTGACTCCATTCCTCGGGGCTGGAGGTGAGACTGAACATCATGGCAAGGGAGAGTGGTGGAGGAAAGCATCTCAGGGCATTGCAGTCAGGGAGCAGAGAGAGACTCCATGCCAGATGCAAAATATGTACCCCAAAGGCACGCCCCCAGGGACACACCTCCTCCAGCTGCACCCCACCTACCTACAGTTGCCACTCAGTTAATTTCTGTCAGGGGATTAATTCACTGATTGGATGAAGACTCTCATAATCCAGTTATTTCACCTGTAAGCTTTCTTGCATTGTCTCACATGTGACCTTTGGGGGACACCTCACATCCATCCACAACAGTGATGTATAGAAGAACAAGACTTTGCATTATGTTTAAAAGCTAATGTGTCAGATTCACTTACTTATGAGATAACTTATACAGTGATGATAAGTTTTATATATGTTCTTAGTAAGAAAACACTTGCTTTTTACATGCTGTTACTTCTTTATAACAAGATCAGTGAGATCGTAGCAGGTTGCTCATCACAATGTTGGTCAGCAAAATCAGATTCCCATGACTATCATGGCATAAAGGCTCTCTGTGACCGGTTGCTCAGCAGTGTAGAACATGTAATGTACGTTCTGCTAGCTAACATAGTCTCGGAGTTATAAGTTAACAGACAGAAGAAAGCTCATACCTCCAAACCTTCTCATTTAGGACAACTTTGCCCTTTTAAAATAAACAGATAAACACCCAAAATATATAAGAAGTATATATATGACACAGAGTTAATTTTTTTTTTGGTCTGGTTTTTGTTTTTCCTTTATTTATTTGTGTATGTGGTGCTGGGGATCAAACCCGGGACCTTGCACATGCCAGGCAAGTGCCCTAGCACTAATCCATCTCTCCAGCCCACAGTATAAGTATATATTTAACTTAAATTTATGGTAGCTGGTTGGTAAATATTTGCTAACCTTTCTCTCTAATGAAGGTTAATAGCTAGGTTAATGCCCTGCTTCCTCAAATCACTTGTGTCAAAAGCTTTTTTAAAAATCCAAATTTTCTCAATTGTTTGAAACTCATTGCCTTTAGTTTTTTTTTTTTAATTTGTTTCAAAGAGAGAGGGACAGTGAGAGAGAGAGAGAAAGAATCAATTTTTATTTAGTTTTTAATGTGACTTTTGTTACTCCCAACTATTGTATATGTGGTGTATATGGTGCTGGGTTTGAACACGTGTCCTCTCACATGCCAGGCAATCACTGTAACCGCCAAACCACAGCTGCAGACCCCATTGCTTTTAGTTATAACTGTAATTTTAACTTATTAAGGCATTCATTCTGTTTTTCCTTTAGTTGGGATGAGACTCATTTTGGAAAAATGGGAAGTTACTATATCAACCGAACCTTTTTCTTTGATGTGCACCCACCTCTAGGAAAGGTAAGCATTGTGGTAGATAGCAGCTCTCATCCGGGAGGATGGTTCCTAAAGGTTGGAGCCAAGTGTTGGTTTGGGATTTAATTCTTGGACTTTAAGAATTTCTTGACAGAATTCCCTGACATTCCACACCAGCTACTTTCATGGAAAATCTTTGGTGATTTTAGGGATCCTCTGGGCTCAGAAATGGAGAGAGAGTCTATCCACTGATAGATGGATAAACAAATGTTGTAACTCCCTACAGTGGAATATTACTGAGCCCTAAAGAGGAATAAAGTTCTGATATATGCTACAACGTGGATGAACCTTGAAAATGTTATGTTAAATATAAAAATCCACGCTTAAAAGGATGTATATTATATTACTAAAATGTCTGGAATTGGAAAATCCATAGAGACTGAAAGTCAATTAGTGATTGTCAGGGTCTGAGGGGAGGGGTTAGGGAGGGATAGCAAGTGGGTAGACTTCTTAGGCAGTCCAGTGTCTAGAAACAGATAGTGGTGATGATTGTACAATCTTGTGAATACACATACAACCACTGATTGTTTATGTTAAAATGGTGAATTTTATATTATGTGAACTTTATCTCAATTGTTTTTGTACTAGCGGTGCTTAACCACTGAGCAACATTGCCAGTTCATTTTATTTTTTATTCTGAGGTAGGGTCTCACTACGTTGCTAAGGCTGGCTTTGAACTTGTAATCCTCCTGCTTCATCTTCCCGAGCCACTGGGATTATAGGCATGCACCACCGCACATGGTTATCTCAATTTTTAAAACAACAACAACAAAAAAGAAATAGAAGGAATATATTGCATAAAGCAGAAGTAGCTTAGAAGAGCTGACTGCCCACGTGGAAGCTGAACTTGCCCTCTCCCACTCCCAGCACACACTTTCTTTGACCTGTCCTCTCACATGTTTTTAAAATTAGAAATCCTACCAGTTAGAATTCATTTACTCTTTTAAAACAAACACCTCTGGAAGGCCAGTGGATTAGCCCTGGCACTCACTCAAGCCTTTCTGCCTGATTGGAAAACCAGATCTTAGACACCAAGAGACAGGAATTGACCTGTATTGAAGGGGGAAGTGATCTTGGAGAAAGCAGTGCTGGGGAGGAAAGGGTATGCTCTGTGACAAGTGGCCTCAGGACATTTGAGAGCATGAGCTGGAGACAGGGAGAAGGTCCCTGCAGGAAGGAGGGGTGGAGACAAAGGCAGGACAAGTGATATTGGGTTACTGGTTCTGAGTTCAGGAAAGGATGGGAAGTGTTGTGCCTCCCCTGTCTGCTTACAACACAACAGCGAAGAGGAGAGCAGTGTGCCCTGTCTCGGGCAAACCCCCGAACTACCTGACAACATAGGTCCTGCTGTAGCTCCATCTGCACTTGAGGAAACTGCATTTTCTCTCTTCCTCCCTGGGAAAATGCTTGTCTTTTCATTCCTCTCATTTTCCTCCCTGCTTACTGTGACTTGGAACTTTTCCTTTCAATAAACCAGTCTCCCTGGAATGGGCCTCTGCCCATGACCTCCACCCGCAGCTGTCATTTCCTAACAAATGAGAGAAGGCTGAATGTGAGAGCCCATACTGACCCTGCCTTTCAAACTGTGGGAATTTTTTCCTTCCTAAGTGTTTAGTCCACACTATTTCCAAGAACTTGCCATAACACAAGAGAGGATTTGTTTCAAGCAGTGAGCTCTACAGACAGAAGATTCTTTACTCTGCAACAGCTGCAGGAGAAAATGTCATGTTCCACTGCTCTGTGGACAGTTGTCAAGGGAAGCCAAAGTCTGCGGGGGCAGCTGGAGGGAAACTCAGGGGACAGAGAATGGAACCTTCTCCCAAAGCCTCTCATCTCTTTCTCCTTCTCTTCTCAGATGCTGATAGGCCTTGCTGGCTACCTGAGTGGATATAATGGTACCTTTTTGTTCCAGAAGCCTGGGGACAAATATGAGCATCACAGCTACATGGGAATGAGAGGAGTAAGTCTTCCTGGCTTGATATAGTCTGACTGCATCCTGGGGCCACACTTGGTCAGACAGTGGGAAGTAACAGTAGATACAGGGGTACTGCTTAGAGGTGAGGGGGTGGAGGGGTGGGGGGAGGCAATGGGACCCACCCCATATGATGTGGAGATTCAGAACTGAGATGAGAAGAAGGGAAGGGGAGGCCACAAATAAAACAGAGATTACATAGGAGCAAGCACACTGCCACCTGTTGCCCTGCTCTGCATAGCATCAGAGCTCAGGCTGGAGAGCAGCCTGGACCCAAGCAGTCAGGAGTCTCCTGCAGCCCCACCCTGGCCTCCACATTCTCAGGTGGCATGTCCTTCCTCTCTGCAGCCATGGCTGCTCCATTACTGCCTACCTCCACCAACCTTTTGTTAAGATTCTGACATCCCCATGTCTTGTCAGCAGCTTCCTGCTTCTTTACCCATGATGGTTTCAAGCACGCCTGAGTTTTCCAGCCTTATTTTAAGGGAGCCATATGTCTGCCCTGGTCCTTCCACCCTGATTCACATCACCAGCCTTGATGGAACATGTTGGAGCCTAAACACCCAACTCTGCGAGAGCCCTGTACTATAGCCAAATGGAACCTATAGAAACTGACCTCCAGCCTGGGGATCTCAGAGCAGCTTGGGTCTGCCAGCTCCCTTGACAATCTCAAAGCTGCGTCCTGCTTTGGGCTAGTCATTGGGTGATTTACACAGTCATACCATGCCATATTAATAATGGAGTGCCCCTTACCTCCAAGTTCATGTTTTTTTTTTTTTAAGAGAGACAGAGAAAAGGAGAGTAAGAGAGAGAGAGAGAAAGAGAGAATCAACTTTATTTAGTTTTTCATCTGGTTTGCATTGCTCCGAAACTTAGTTGTGTATGTGGGGATTCAAAACCAGGTCCTTGCTCATGCCAGGCAAGTGCAATACCACCAAGCCACCACTACAGCCCTGAGTGATTCTATTTTCCCAATGACCCTTGAACATTGCGTAGCAGACTTAATTGGAGGAAGGCCTGACTCTCTGTGGACTTGCTATGGAAATCAAAAGACCAAACTTGGTCTTTTGGAGCCTTGGCTCAGCGTTCATTCTCTTTCATACTCACGTTTGTTGCTTTCTGTCTGCAGAAGGTGAGAGCCCTGATGTGAGAAGTTAACCATTTGTCTTGATTTGTCTATTTGCTGTTGATAGGCAGATAGGGGATGGAAGAGGGCTAGAGATGTATGTATGTATGTAAAGAAAGAGAAGGGAGCTGGAGCAGTGGCTCAGCAGTTTCAGTTCTTGCCTCACATCACGCAGGGATGCAGATTCTTATCATATACACACAATGACATGTCTGAGCAACCAAAGCCAGATGAAAAACTAAATAAAATTGATTCTCTCTTTCTCTCTTTCCCTCTCACTATCCTTCTCTTTATAAAAATCAAAAAAGAATAAAAAAAGAGAGATGGACAGACAGTGAGAGAGACAGAGAGAGATAGAGAGAATAAGAATCAAATTTATTTAGTTTTTCATGTGGCCTCCGTTGCTCTGAGACTTGGTTGTGTATTTGATACTGGGGTTTGACCCCTTTGATACGGGGGTTTGACCCCGTCACCACTCTAGCCCCAGGGCTGGAGATTTGAATAAACCACAGTAGCAACAAAACCAAGCAGTCTTCCAGATATGAAAGTGTTAAGCGATCTTTTTTCCAAAATCAAAATACATCTTATAGATTAGAGAGTGGTTTCTGTTGTAATTGAAGAAAAGAATCAGGAGAGAGATTACAGAAATAAAATTAGAATTCACTGAAATATTAAGATAGCTTTAGAGGCCAGAGCCTTTCTCTCAGCGGTTAGAACACATGCCACGCATGCACAAGGACCTGGGTTTGAACTCCAGCACTGCATACACAATTAAGTGTCAGAAACAAAGGCCAGATGGAAAAATAAATAAAATTGATTCTGTCTTTCACTTTCTCACTCTCTTCCTCTCCCTCTCTTTAAAAAAAGAAAAAGAAAACAATACTTGAGATCTTGTACCCACGATTTTGTGATAGAATCTAATATTTGTAAGTAATTTCTGTGCATTGATAAGCCTTTAGCTCATTTAATCTTCAGAGGAAATCTGTAAAGTAGAAACTCTTATTTTCCCATTACACAGATGGGAAGGCTAAGATGAGCAAGGTGACTCTCAGGGTCACAGCTATCAGTGATGGAGTCCTGCCCACCTTCCTGACGGAACTTTGCTGATTTCATGCCAGCTCGCGTGTCGTGTTCTGTGGAAACATTCTTATTCCTTGAACCAACTCTTCACTGCTACATCTCCACTTTCTTATTTATAGATTTTCTAGGTGATTTTTAGGTCACCAAAGTCATGCTTTCTCAAGGTCCTCTATCTTCTTTTTTTTTTTAAAGAGAAAATAAATTTTGTTTGTTATTTCATCTGGGTTTTGTTTCTCCAACACTTAGTTGTGTACACGGTGCTGGGGTTTGAACCTGGGTCCTTGCGCATGCCAGGCAAGTGCTCTACCTCTGAGCCACCAGTCCAGCCCCTGGGTCCTCCATCTTAAACATTAATTTGTAGCAAGTCAAGTAGGCCCCTGATGGTTATCTTACCTTATCTGACAGCTGCTCTGTTCCTTCCACAGTTCTGTGCTTTCCTTGGTTCATGGCTGATCCCCTTTGCCTACCTCACTGTATTAGATCTGTCCAAGTCCCTCCCAGCAGCACTGCTCACTGCCACCCTTCTCACCTTTGGTAAGTTGTTTTGTCTCATGTATTTTGGGAAGTGGATTGCCACACTATGAGGATCAATACATACAAGCATCCCATCTGTGGGCCCAGGTCTTAAGTAATTTTAGGATCAGGTAAAATGTATTGCCAATTTCATTTTATTCACTACTAATATTTACATATGTAGTACTTCTATGTTGCAAGCCTTCATTTTATTGGAAGGGAGAGTTGAAATGGGTAATATCAAGAATAGACTCTCAAAGTTATCTGCATTTGAGTTTAGAATGGATAGTAAGACAAATTTGTGTGTGTGCATGTATGTATGTTTAAAGGAAGCTTACACTTTTAATTTTGCTTCTCACATTCATATGCAGATTAATTTACATTCTCTAAGCTAATCACAACTAAAATGAAGAGGCAGATGTCCCAGAATTGGTTGTATGCAGGAGATCGCAATAGAAACTTAAATGTTTTCTGTGGTTCCTCATGTGGTTAAGTTGAGAATTGATCATGGAAGTTGGTCTGTTGCTAGCTTTGTTCTGAAGTGAATTCAAGTCCACATGGAGCTCAATATTTAAAGAAGTCCAAACCAATTTAGGTGGATATTTTAGAGGTTTATTTTGACAGGTATGTGGCTTTGTTTTGATGGGTCTATTTCAAGATAAAAGCATGTCCCTGCAGAAGACTAGTGGCTTTTTCCTTGTATCTTTAATTTCTTCTTCAGTTATTCATTCATTAAGTCATTTCTTCATTTGCCATCAATATCTATTTCTCAAGCACCTACCCTGTGCCAGGCCAGTTTTCTTGGCCTCCAAGAACACACTAAGTAAGCATTTCATTGCATGGAGTTTACCCTCCAGAGAGACAGATAAATAAGCAAGTACATTAATAAGTCTGTAGTGTAACATCTTAAGCAGATAGTACAGTGTAGAGAATAGAATAGAGTAATGGGGATCGATACTGTTTTAGGTAAGGTGGGCAGCGGAGAACTCCCTGAGGAGATAGCACTGGCAGATCTGAGTGTGAAATAAAGAATTAGGTCATGCAGAGTTCTGAGGGAAGAGTTCAAATAGGGCTAGGCCTAGTGGAATCTTAGAAAAAACAAGAAGGTTGTTATGGTGAGAGTGAAGTGAGTGAGGCAGAGGGTGTGGGATGAGGTTAGACAGGTAGGGAGACGTTCAGCCTTTGGTAGCTGTCATGAGAATTTGTTAGTCTGAGTGAAATGAGAAGACATGGGAAGGTTTAAGCAGAGACAGGATGTAATGAAAGTTAAGTTAAAAAAAAAAAAAAAGAACCACTCAGGTACCTATATGGGGAATCAGTCCCCAACAGCAATTTTGTATAAAATGCTAAGACTATCATCGGTAAATTTATCTTGCACTTGCAGGGTGGCAGACCTCTGTCTTTGGTGGTGGAAATGGGGTGGAGACTTGTCTCAGGGATACAATGAATGTATGAGGTAATCCTCTTATGGGCTGAGGGCCTAGAGGCAGAGTCAGATACTGCTTCTCAGCATTGGGTTTTGTGCATCCTGGAGCTATGGCCTTTTATCTCTGATGATCCCATGGTGACTCAGTAGCCCATCCAGCCTTGCCTGCTCAAATACTTATATGCAGTTAAGCGAGGGAGACTGATTTCTACTGCTGGGTGTTTGGTTTTCAGGGGAGTCCCTCTCCTGGCTGCATTTTGACCAGTGAGCTCATGTTTTTCAGACACAGGATGCCTCACTCTGTCCCAGTACATCCTCCTTGACCCCATCCTGATGTTCTTCATCATGGCTGCCATGCTGAGCATGGTCAAGTACAACTCCTGCGCCAACAGGTCAGAAACACCATCTTTGGGAAGGGAGGGTTAGAAATTGGCAGCTCTAGGAGCTCTGTTATAGCCAGGAGCAGAGTGGGTGCCCAGAGGACTTGTCTTAAAGCTGAGTGTAACAAAGTATACTTTTCATTTTTTTTTAAATTCAAATCCTCCATTTTAGAAAATAAAAACAGATTTTAAAATGTTTTGTATAAATGCTTTTGTTTGCTTTACATAAAATTGAGAAAATGCAATTGTATTTTTCAAGAATATTATTACTAGGTTTACAGTGGGGATATAGTTGGGTAGGGGTTCATGGATATTATAGAAGAGCCCTAGTAGCTTCCCTCACTCCACCTTAGCAGGCCCCTCAGCACCTATTAAGAGATCTAAGACAGGGGCTGGAGCAGTGGCTCAGCAGTTACAATGTTTGCCTGGCGTGTGCAAGGACCTGACTTCAAACCCAGCGCCACATACTCAATGAAGTCACGGAGCAATGAAAGCCACATGAAAAACTAAGTAAAATTAATTCTCTCTCTCTCTGTCTAAAAAAAAAATAGAGAGAGAGAGCGAGAGATATCTAAGACAATGTATCCTTCAGTTCTCCATCCTAGAGAGGAGAGCACCAGGGTAGATGCTGCCTAGAACTGTTTGCCTCCCTGCCCTCAGCGCCTGCATCCATTCCTGATGTAATGACGAATGTTCTATACTAGACAGGAGGATCCTTTCAGGCCCTCGTTAGTTCTAAAGCTGAACTGGAAGGTCTGGTCTACTTGCAGAATAATCTTTTCTAGATCATCCTCTGTCTCAGAGAGTAGAAAAGTAACTCATTCTGTTCAAATCAAAAGAGCTGGCCCCTCCCTCCTAGGCTGATCCAGAAGTCAGTATGGTTTCACCTGTGGCCAGGCTGATTAAACCACATTTCGCTGATCAGCCCACTCAGACTTTGAGTCATCTTCTATTTCTCCCACATGCATTTCCATCTCCCATTTCTTGAGTGGATTCTGTGTGGCAGGTACTATGCTAGGAGCTGGAGGTATGGAGGTACAGAGGTGCTGGCTTTAGCTCACAAAATGTTTAAAAGTGTTAACATTGGAACTGAGTGCTTGGGTTCCACCGCTTGCTAGCTGTATTTCTTAACCTCTCTGTACCTTGATATCATTGTATATAATGGGCTCTTCCTCATGGGGTTGTGGTGAAGATTAGAAGAGCTCATATGTGACAGTACTTGGTATGGTGCCTGACACACAGTAAACACTCAATAAATGCTGGCTTTAACAGGTTCCGGGCTGCCTGACTCTTGACGGATTTGTCTGGATTTTCCTTGTACTTCTACTTGATAGGTCACTAGTGAAGTAAGAGCCTGCCATATATCTTACGCCCCGTACTTAGCCAGGAACACCCTGGACCATTTCCCCAGAAAAATACCCTGCTTACTTTCACACTGGTTTGTCTGCAGGCTCGGGGATTTCACTGACCACGTCCTCCTTGGAGCTGGGCCTTCTTGCCTAAGACGCAGGCACAGTCAAAGGCCCTCTGCCCTGTCCCACTGCTGCTCTTGCTATCAAGCTTGGTTCTACCTGTCAAACTGAACCCTTGTGTCTTGTTGGTTTCCAGGCCTTTCTCTGCCCCCTGGTGGTCCTGGCTCAGCCTGACTGGCATCAGTCTCGCTGGTGCTTTAGGGGTCAAGTTTGTTGGACTCTTTATCATCCTGCAAGTGGGGTTGAACACCATTTCAGACCTTTGGCACCTGTTCGGAGACCTCAGTCTTTCCTTGGTGAGAACCCAGTGCTTGTAGAAGTGTCTCTGCTCCCCAGCATTGCTCATCAGTGGCCTGCCTCTGCCACAAGTTGGGGAGCAACTATGTTCTGGGCCCCTGCTGAGCTAGATCTGGCTGCCCTCTGTAGTCAGCAAGGCATCAGGGAGTGGGCTGGTGGAAGGGCCTTAGAGGCATTAAAGGAGAGGATGGACTAGCAACCTTGGCGTTTGTTTCTGTAATGTCTTTTAAATGTTCTACAACTACCCAGTCAGGGGATTCTGTCCAGCTGGGCTCATGTCAGATGTGTGGCAGATGCTGACTACATGAACCCTTAATTAAAGTGAATGGGATGACTTTGTGAACTCCCAGTTTCCCCTTCTTGATCTAGGATCTTCATACAAGGAGGCCAGCAAGGCATTTAGGGCTTATTATAATATTATCATTTATAAAGGGCTGATTTAGTGCCAGGCACTACGTGAAATGCTTTACCTTCATCATCTCATTTACCCCTCATAACAGTCCTGTGAGGTGGCTAGTTAACTACCCTGCTTTTACAAATGAGTAAATCAAGACCTAGAGAGGTAATGACTTACCCAAGATCATACAGGTAGTAATAGGGAGAGCTAGGGCTTGTCCTTAGGTTAAGCTGAGTCCAGTTCTCAACTGCTTGACTGCAGGTGCTTCTCCATCACCTCTGAACCCAATTCCCAGGATATTAGTTATTCATTCAGAATGTGCATAGAGTCTATCCACTAAGTGCGAGAGGCTAGAAAGGTGCAGATGAGTCCATGCAGGTAGGGGAGACTGACAGAGAGAGAAGGAGGAGGAGAAGAGGAAGAAAACTAGAGGCAGACAGACGCAAACTGAGGAAGTAACAGGCTAGTAAGTGCTGTGAGAGCATAGACAGCAGCTGCACCCTTTCTATGTAGGCACCATGACAGTCCAGACTTCTGGGCCCAGGGCCTGGAGGTGCAGAAGAGGACAGGCCCATGTTATCCCCCTGTGAAGTCTGGGGCTGAGGTGATTATAGAAAAAATGTTTAAAGTTTCCACATATTCTTTTCTGTTGGCCATTTTATTATTGTTACAACTTATACATAAAAACTTATATATACCATAGAAGGTGCAAAGAATAATGGGGTCCCATATGTGCCTCCCACTCTGTGCTGGCCTCTGTTACAGGTAACTGTGGGAAAACACCTGGCTGCTCGCATCCTGTGCCTTATAGTGCTTCCCTTGGCCCTCTACGTGGCTATCTTTGCTGTTCACATCACAGTGCTGAATAAAAGGTATAACCAGAGCCTTTTTAGCATCTAGCTTCTGGTCTTCCTTTAAGCTGTTGGGTGGGCCTGTGGTTAGGATGGTGGGGGTGGGCAGCAGCTTTTTCCTGTTTCTTTGCCCCTTTGTCTTCTATCCTTTGGGTATCCCAAAGGCTCAGAAAGACCAGCACCTTACCTGAAGGAAGAGCAAAGTTTCCTAATAGCCAAACTGTTTCTTGTCTCTAATAGAGTCCCTGACCTTAGCAAAAATGGGCACCACAAGGAGATACAGTAGGAGTGAGGGTAATGATATCTACAACACCAGCAGCAACAACTCCCATTTAATGAGTTACTACTAAGTACAGGAATGTGTTGGACATTTTATATTCATGATCTCATTTAATCATAATCATTTGTGAGTCCTTGTGGTTTTTTTTTTTTAAATCCCCAATTTATAAATGAGGAGCCAAGGCTAGAAAAGGTTAGGTATATTGCACAAGTCACCCAGCTAGTAAGTGGCTGAGTTGGGATTTAGTCCCCAATTTCTTTGACTCCATCACCCACAATTGTCCGATGACACCACACTGCCAATCTAATTCCATTTCCTTTAAATTAACTGAGGGCTCCTGGGAAATCACTGTTTTCACTCCATCAACTTGACTCTTCTGCTCTCCCACAGTGGTCCTGGCGATGGCCTCTTCAGTTCCGCCTTCCAGGCCCGGCTTTCAGGGAACAACCTTCATAATGCTTCCATCCCTGAACGTGAGTGTTGTGGGCCTCTGCACAGGTGGAAAGGCAGAGCCATTTCCTGGGAGTTGAACTGGAAAGACAAATCTGATCAAGCTTGAGTTATTTTAGGCTATAGATGGCAGCACAGGGCCAGCCCAGTATGCTGTTTTGCATTCTCAAGAGAGTGCACCAGGACAGTGCTCCTTGGCAGCAAGCTGCTTGACCCTAATGAGTAACTTCTTTGTGTCTGTCAAAACCAGCTCTGTGGGAAGGCCAGTCAGGGAGAAATTTGTGACAGAACAAGACCCCTAGGGACAGCTGTTGTTTTCTGCTGCAGTGGTCTGAGACTCCCATTCACTTGCTTTTTCACAGACAGGTCATTAGCAGGTATTCACTCTCCAGAGATGGACTCATGTAGAGGGTCTCCCCATGTTGTGAATGTTCTAAGTACTAACAGGATTGAAGGTGTATGAGAAGTCACTGCTGCTGGGCAGCTGGAAGGAAGTCAGAGTGGGTTGACTTGGAGTTGGACCCTGGAGGGATGGGGAGATTTCAGTAGGTGAACAGAGGAGGAGGGGTCATGTCAGGCTGAAATGATGGCATGGCCAAAGCTGAGGAAAGGGCCTCTCTAGGCACAGATTATATGCAGAAAAGTACTGAGATATAAGTTTGTAAAAGTAGGTTGGGACCAGATTATGAGGGTTTGAGATGCTCAGATGAGGTATGAAGACGTGGTGGAGGTCTTTGAACAGGAAGTGCAGGAAGGCTGAGCAGCAGGAAGATGACACCACTGAAAGAGTGTAGGATAGGTGGGAAGGGTGCAGGATCAAATACAGGGGATGTCCTCTAGGAAGCCACTGAGGGACACCAGCTGGTAGCAGCTACAGGGGAGGCAAATGGGAAAATGCAAGGAAGACTAGACATGGAGGAGAGAAAGAATGATGTCACTGAGGACGTGAACGCAGGTGACTGCTTCCTGGAGGCAAGGACTACGTCTTGTTCGTTTTAGTCTCTCCAGTCTCTTCCACAGGGCCCAGAGCACAATGGGTCCTCCAACACTGTGAGAGGAGTAAGAAGCAAGAAAGCAGGAGAAAAAGTTGGTTTGGAAAGTGTGTTGATTTGCTGCTATGATCAAAATACTTGACAAGAGCAATTTAGAGGAGGAAAAGTTTGAGTTTCAGAGATTTCAGTGCATGGTCAGCTGACTCCCTTGCTCTGGGCCTGAGGTGAGAAAGAGCATCATGGAAGAAGGGCATGGCAGAGGAAGGCTGCTCAGCTCATAGCAGCTGGGAAGTAGAGAGAGAGTGAGGTGTCAGGGACACAATGTAATCCTCAAGGGCATGCCTCCAGTGACCTTTAGCCACACCCCACCTGCTTATAGTTACCACCCAGCAGTCCGTTGAAATTGTTAATCCATCAAATGGGTTCATCTACTGATTAGGCTACAGCTCTCATGATCTAATCATTTTCACCTCTGAACATTCCTGCATTGTCTCACGTGTTAGCTTTTTGGGGAATATATCCAACCCAAAACAGAAGGGCAGATATTTAGTTCCATATCATAGGAATTTTGTTGTTGTTATTTTGTTTATTATTATTATTATTATTTTTGCTTCCAAGGATTGAACTCAGAGGCACTTTACCACTGAGCCACATCCCTTTTTATTTTGAGGCAAGGTCTTGCTGGCTTCAGGCCTCACTAAGTTGCTGAGGCTGGCTTTAAACTTGTGATCTTCCTGCCTCACCCTCCCAAACTGCTGGGATTACAGGTGTGTGCCACTGCCCTCAGCCATCAGAGGGGTTGGCTTTGATCAGAAATCTGTGCAGTGGGGTCAGCGGGCTTGGGCTGATGTGTTCAAAGGATGGGCCTGCCAAGTATAGGGTAATTGATGCTGTGGCAGTGACTGATCTGTATGGAAGCTCAAAAGAGAAGAATAGGGCCAAGGTCAGGTCACCAAGGAATGCAAGAGGGAGAGGAAGGAAGGAAGGAGGCTGCAGAGGATCAGTCTGTGAGGTGGGGGAACAGAGAGCCTTTGAAGAAGCAGAGGTGGTCAGCATTGTGCAGGGATGCAGGTGTTGGCCTGCATGAGAACTTAGAAAAATGGAGCTAGGAAATTTAGCCAATTCCCACTTGTTATTTAAAAGCTCTAGCTCAGCTGTGGTCTCTTGTGTCAAGTGGTCCTCCTTTTGCTCCCTGGGAGATAATTGATCCTAGCCTGCTTTGGGCTCCCACTGTGTCACATGTTGTCACACCTTTGCTGAAGAACTTGCCAGATTGTACTGTACTCCGCAGTGAGTGAGGCCACCCTTCCTTTAGATGGAGCTCTCAGGGCGACAGCCAGGCCCCCTCCACCTTTGGATCTTCTGTGTAGTCAATAAACGCTGATGGTGGACTGAATGAACAGGAATGAACTATCACTAGGAGTGAGAGACCTGTTTTAGTGCAGTGGTAAATGGTGGGACAGCCAGTTTACAGGACATTGAGAAGAGGGACTGGAATAAGGAAGAGTGACTTCTCAGTAACCGAAGCCTTCAAGAAGGGGGTGCTCTTGGGGAAGCAGTTTACCGTGGGTGTTTTTATTCAAAGTTCAAAAACCGAAAGCATTATTGAATAATTATTTCATATACTATTAGATTCAGAGCACATAAAAACATATTGAATAAAATATCTATTTTAACAGTCTGTCATAATGCTACATGTTGGGGAACATTCCAGACAAAAACATAAAATGCTTCTTCCTTTTTTATTCCATCGAATGTGTGTACAGACCTGGACCTGGACGAGAGAGTCTGTTGCTAGCCTTTTGCTTTTACAAGTGGTGCTTTGATAATGACCGTGTCAATACCCAGCTTCTTCTGAAGTGCTCAGGAAGGAGGGCAGGGCAGGGCACATGTGAGACCCAGTGGGGAAGTCCCTCTTGAGTTGGTTTCATGGGAGTGAGAAGGCAGCTGTGCCTGCTTCAGGCAGATCCAACAGAGTCTCTTGAAGGTTTCAGGAGTCCTGAGGGTTTGTGAGTCCCTTGGCTGTGAAGTCCCCTCCCAAGAGAGGGCTGCCTCTAGCATAGTGTCCGCTGGTCCATCTGCTATCTCTCTTCCTCCTAGACCTGGCCTACGGCTCTGTGATCACTGTGAAGAACCTCCGGATGGCCATTGGCTATCTGCACTCCCACAGGCATCTCTACCCCGAGGGCATTGGCGCCCGCCAACAGCAGGTGGGTGAGTCTTGTGTGTACCCGCACTGCCGCAGCACCATGGTGGGCCGTGGAACCCCCTTTGTTCACGCTGTTTTCCCTGATTGAAGCATTCTTCCTGCTCCTACACCCTTCTGTCCTTTGGCTGATTGCAGCTTCTTCAGACCCAGCTTAGTTGTTCCTCCCTGTCCATTGTGATGTCTCTCTGCCTGGTACTGGGTTAGCTGCCTGCTATGGTTTGGATATGAGGTGTCCCCCAAAGCTCGTGTGAGACAAGGCAGGACTGTTCAGAAGTGAAATGATCAGATCATGAAAGCTGTGACCCAGTCAGTGGGTTAATACACTTGAATGGGTTAACTGGGTGGTAACTGTAGGCAGGTAGGGTGTGGCTGGGGTAGGTAGGTCACTGGAGGCATGCTTTTGGGGTTTATAGCTGTTCTAGGCACCTTGTGTTTTCTCTGTTTCCTGACTGTTGGCTGTCATGTCCTGAGCAGCTTTCCTCTGTCAAACCCTTACACTATGATGTTCTACCTCATCTTGAACCCAGAACAATGGAATTGGAACCGCTGGAACCAAGAACCGAAGTAAACTTTTTCTCCTCTAAGCTGTTCTTGTTAGGTCTTTTGGTTACAATGACAAAAATCTGACTAGAACAGCACCGTTCTCATGCAGGGCTTTTTTGGCACTCCTGTGTACCTGTGCAATATCTCTTCATTGAGGATTCCGAGGGCATACTTCTCCACATCTGTTTGGTACTTGATTGTTTGTTCCTAGAAACTGAAGTGTAGGACTTAGGCACACAGACGTAGAAGTCAGTCTGGATTTCCTGTGTTTGAGTTCCGCTTCCAGATAGAGTAGAGTATAATTGTGGACAGATTTCTAATCTTTGAGGGAAACAGCACTTGTCTGTATTATAGGGTTGTCGTGAGAATCAAATGAGTTAACATGAGGTTAATCACAAGATTTACCCGAGTGGGTGAGCGAGTGGCGCCATATCCGTGTCAGGGAGCATTAGGTGTGGCTGTGGTGGATGGTTCTGAGAGGGATGGCAGGATGTTAAGAGAGGTTGGTGGGGCCAGACTGGGAAGAGGCCTCTGTTACATAGGTGTTTGACACTGGGGAGGCATGATGATTTCTTACCATGATGGTAAGAAATGCTTAAATCTCTAGTTTAGAAAGATAACTGTAGGGCTGGAGCGGTGGCTTATGGTTGGAGCACTTGCCTGACATGCGCGAGGTGAGGAGGCAGGTTTGAACCCCAGCTCCATGTACACAGTGAAGCGTCAGAGCAATGAAAGCCACATGACAAACTAATTAAAATTGATTCCCTCTGTCTCCCCCTCTCTCACTGTCCCTTTCTCTTAAAAAAAAAAAAAAAAGGAAGGAAGGAAGGAAGGAGGGAAACTGTAGTGGGATGGAAGATTGTGAGGAACCAGTTAGAAAGCAATAATAATGATTATGACAAAGAATGGTGAACAGAAACAAAGACTAGAGGCAGGAATTGATTCAGGAAACACTTGATAGGTGTGGTGGCAAAGAGCAGCACCCAGGCCTGTAGTTTAGATGCCAAGGTGTATGTGTGATAATGCTATTTCACTACAGACAGACATGGAGGAGGAAGAATGGCTCTGGAGACAGAAGGAAGAGTTTTCCTTTGTGTATTTTAGGTTTGGGGCTTGTCCCAGGAGTGTGCGTGTGGGTGTTGATACTCAACGAATGGGCAGCATTGCCCAGAAAGACTGTTCAGGAGGAGGGGGCCCTGAGGGGACCTGACGAGGACCAGCATTTAAGGCAGTGTTTAAAGCTGCTTGGAGTGGAGCCAGTACAAAAGGCCAAGGAGGAAGGAGAGAATGGGGAAGTAAGAGGAGGAGCGGGGGAGAGTACCGGGAGGGAGAGAGCATCTCCAGGCTCCTGCTGCCGGGACCTCACACAGGGCAAGGCTGGAGGGGGGCTCTGACAGCAAAGCCATGCAGCTCTGGCAAGGGTGACCTCAGGGGAGAGGCACGGGCAGAAGTTTCAGATGCAGTGACTTACGGAGCAAATGGGAGATGGGAAGTGAATGCCGTAGGGCATGGTGCTATTCTGAGTAGCTTGCAGATTAAATTCTCTTCTTACAAAATAACCCGTTTCTTCACTTTGCAAAAAAAAAAAAATTTGCTACTCAAAATGCTTTATCATCTTTTCCTTTTTGGTTACTACAAAGTTGACCCAGGGGATTGAACCATTTTTCTCATTTGTGATTCTCGACCTTTCTCTGATCAAGTGGTCCTCAGCCTTGGCTGAACTTTAGAATCAACTGGAGAGCTTTTTAAAAGTTCTGACATTTGGCTCTACCACAGAGATTATAACTATATTTTATAGTTATAACTATAATTTAATAGTTCTAGGGTAGGGGCCCTGCATTGTGCAGTTTTGTTTTGGTTTTAAAGTCGCCAGGTATTTCTATCCGCCAGGGCAGAATACCACAGCTAGTCATTCCACGTTGATACCTTGCTGCAGGTGTCACATAGAAGATAATGAAATTCCAGATGTGGCCAGGAACATTTGCACTGTGTGAAGGGAGAGAAAGGTCAAGTTCTGAAGACCCTGTTAAGCTGGTGTTGTACACTTGAAGCCCATGTGTGCAGTTGTGAAACCATGATGGCAGTTGTTAGTCAGCTGTTTGTTGTTGTAACCAAAATACCTGACATAGACAACTTGGAGGTTCAGTCCATGGTTGGCTGACTCCATTGCTCTGGGCCTGACGTGAGGCAGAACATCTTGGCTGGAAGGGTGTGTGGAGGAAAGCTGCTCAGCTCAGGGCAGCCAAGAAATAGGGGGTGAGGGGTGAGAGGCCAGGAATAAGATATAGTCCCCAAGGGTGCACTCCCAGGGATCTCCTTCCAACCATGCTCTGCCTGCCTATAGCTTCCACCTCCTCACAGTGTCCATTCAGCCATCTGTGGATTAATCCACTGATGAGGTCAGAGCCCTCAGGGTCCATCACTTCCCCAAAGCCCCACCTCTGGACATTGCTGCATTAGGGATCAAGCCTTCAGCACATGAGCTTTGGGGGACTTTATGGTACCATAACATTGGGGTAGGGGGAGCACATTGGGCCAAGGAACAAAAGTGTCTGGCTTTGTCTTTGCAGAATCACTCAGCTTTTGTCAACCTGTTTCCTCATCTGAAAGTTGAGGGAATTGGACTAAATAACCTTTAGTCACCCTCCCTGTCCTTCAGTTTAATGCCTTGTATTGTCACTAGGTCTCATTTTAAAAATGTTTTTAAAGCATAAGATTCCTAAAATAAATTGAGAAATATGGAAAGGCATAAAGCTGCACATAATCCCAGATCTGTATTTATCCAGATATTTTGATGGATACCATTCTGCCATTATTGGATACCTCAGAAACCTCATGTCATTAAAAAATAAAAATCCATTACAAAACAAATTTTTCAAGGGGGAAAAGTGGCCAGGAACTATACCCAAAATAAAGAGATAATTTTTATTGTAGGAAGCTTAATGGTAATGGCTTTTGTAAAAGTAAACAAATAGAAAGCCTAACCTGCCACGCAGTCACAGACGTAGGTGAGGCCTGCAGAACCTTGACATCTGTGGCGAATCCAAGCTGGGTGGTCCATATATGGCTTTTTTTTCAGGAGTGTGAACTTAATTTCTCTCTTACCATCAAAATCTTTTAGCCTTTTATGTATTCTTACTATAATTATTGTTAATTTTTTTCTGAGAAACAAAGTGAAAGCAGCCTTAATACATGCAAATATTGTTTTCCATAAATGCCTGCTCCAGGATTCTTTGCAAGTAAATTGGTCACATTGCATCCAACTGGGGTTATGAAAATTCTCATTGTAAAAGAAATGCCTATATTTTCATTGTTTTCAAGTGTTTACATACTTGTTTACTGTGGAGTTAGTTACCTGGTCCTAGCTCCCCAGTGCATAAAATATGTGACTATGTTGAACCAATGTTGCAGCCTGTTTCCTTGTAAGTAATGTGGAGAAAACCATGTTACTTACAGAACCACAGCACCTGTAGCATAGAGTTGTAATAATGACTAAACAAGGTAAGATTTGTCTAGTGCTTGGAACAGTGTCTGGTGATATTTTCAATGTCCACATTTCATGAGCCATTTCCCATCTTGCTCAAAGAATGCCTAAAATATTTTTCGTTACTATATGATATTCTGTCCTGTGGACATAGTGTCATGTTAACTGTCCCTCTATTATTAGACATTTATACTATTTCCAGATTTTGATTAATGGCAGCATTATATTATAGAGGTGCATGTGAGCACACACATACATACACTTTTTTTTTTTTTAATCTGTGTGTGCAAAATGGCTATGGGTTACAACTCTAGGATGAGATAAGGGCTTTTCAGTTTCATTTGGCCACATTATAGAAAATGCAATAGCATGAAATTTTCATTTAGAAAGTTTGAGGCATGATATGAATTACTTTTAGAAACATACTGTAACTACTCTGTGCCGGAGACCATCATATGATGTATCATGGTTCCCCCCTCAGAAGCTGGACCTTTAATGATAAGATACAGAAAGATACACAGAAACAAATCAAAAGGTTCTGGAGGGACAGGGCCTCTAAATCCAGAAGGAAGGAGGGAATCTCACTCAGCAGTGCTGCTTCTGAGCCTGTTGGAAACCACAGCCCCTTGGGTTGGCAGTTGGGGATTCTGAAAGAGACTCACGTAATATGCTGGTTTGCTGGGGATTGTGCCCAGCCAGCTTTGTGATAGTGATGGTGTTCTCCCACCTCCTCCCTCTGCCCCGCTCCCATCCAGGTCACCACCTATTTGCACAAGGACTACAACAACTTGTGGATCATCAAGAAACATAATACAAACTCAGGTAACATGGTTGGGAACTGAGGCTTCTGTTATTACTTCATGAGTCCTAAACCTTTCTCCTGCTTGCAGAAGAATGGCACCGAGATGGACTTTGCCAGACATCCTTGACAACATCTCTGCTGTTCTCAGGCTTTCAGCAGTTATCAGTTGAGCTTCTACTGTGTTCCCAGCACAGTTGTAGGCATAGGGATTGAGCAGTGAGTAATAAGACCACTCGTTGCACTGTCACTGAGACAAGGTTTAGACTTCGTCTAGGAAGAGGTTACCTGAGCATGCCACATCAGGACCTGGTGAGAACCCCAAGCCATGCAGACCTCAGCACAAGGTCTTGATTAGATAGCATGCTGCCGTGGCGCTTCCCTGGGCTGCGCTGGTCCATGGGAGATCTGAGGGCCTGGCAGCCCTGCTGGACTTGTGTAGGCTGGTGGTGGGATATCACTTGAAGCCTACTGATCTGCCTCTAACCAATCTAGACAAAATAGCTCTGAAACACACCTGTTGAGCTCTCCAGGCTTTAGGACTAGAGTCAGAGCTGCAGTTGGATCTTCCTTTCTGTGGTCAGGCAACTACCTGCAGGGTGCCTTCTACTGCAGCCCAGAGAAGAAGGCATTTTCCTCACACCTCAGCCCCTCCTCGCTGCTGATGTCCTGTGTCACAGGTATTCCCTGTGACTCCTCAGCAAACACCACTTCTATAACCTGTTCTTGGCCAGCTGCTTCCAAGCCTTTGTGGAGAAGTGGGCATCTGCTCATCTAAATTCACTTTCTTTTTCCTTCCCACCTCCTCTTTTTGTTGTTTTTAGGCTAGAACCACAAATGACCACTGTCTTTGCATCCTGTTTATTTGCAACCTCAATAATCCAAATTATAACAACATCAAACTGGTTTTATACCCTTATAATACTAATATTGATTGTATTTGATCGATCAGGCCAACATAATTGGTCCATCATTGTGAGGAGTTAGGAGGGAAGGCCTGCTTTGTACATCCCTGGTCTCTTACTCCATTGTGGCTGCTAAGTTAAGGCAGTTGCATTTTACCTAAGCAACTAAGGATTTTCTGGGAACTCTATAGACTAAAGTCTGTGTACTTTTATGACTATAAATGGCCCTCCGTCCACATGAAATAAAACTCTCCTCCCTGTTCACTTAGTTAACTTGTCATCTTGCTAATTGATCTTGAGACCTTAAAAGGCAGCATAGGAATGGGCATCTGTGCAGCCAAGTTCTCTAATTTTCTTCAGAGCCCGTGATTTGCACTGGCAAATGAGTCTTTCCTGACCTTGATCTGTTCAGAGTGTTGGTCTCAGAGTGTGGAACAGAAATTTGCAAGGTGGCTTCTGCATCACTGTGATGACTGCCAGCCCCTTATTGCCTTGCTAGATCCTGATCCGTCTTGACTTCCCACGTGACACAGAAGTGGTATTTTTCTTTCATCATTTCATCGCTTTCTTTACTTCACACTTAGCAAATCTATTGCCTGAGACAGGATTTGATTTTTGAGGAGAGCTGGGCAGATGGTGATTTTCATGGAATTAATTTTTGGGAGACTATATTATTTTTTTTAAAAAAAGAGAGAGGGACAGTGAGAGAGAGAGAAAGAATCAGCTTTATTTAGTTTTTCATGTGGCTTTTGTTGCTCAGATACTTTGTTGTGTACGTGGTGCTGAGGTTTGAACCCACATACTCAACGCATGCCAGGCAAGCACTGTAACAGCTGAGCCACTGCTCCAGCTCTGGGAGACTATAGTATTACTCATGAAAAGAAAATCTTGTTATTTAGCTTCCCAGGGCAAGTTCCAATGGGAAATTCAGACAAAGGCCTATCGGGTGAAAGCCACATTTCCTGGATTGTTGTATGCAGCCTGGCCCCACTCATTCATGCCCTCTTTCTGTGCCCACTCACTGCCTGCCTGCACATCTTAACCACATGAAACCTTTTGCTATTGATCAAATAAGTTTGTTCTTTTGTAGCTCTGTGCCTTTCTCTGACCTGTTCACCTGACGAAATTCCCCTTCCTTAAAGGGTTACCCTTCTCTGATCCTCTGATGCGATTGGAGGCCCTTATTCATTGCTCCCACAGCAGTTTGTTAGTACCTTGAGGTGCTAAACTGCTTTCCAGCAGACCCTCCATTGATACTGGCCCAGAGAATAAGAGTCTTTGGTATCAGTGCTTGTTTCTTCTCTGCAGATCCCCTAGACCCTTCACTTCCAGTGGAGTTTGTGAGACATGGAGACATCATTCGACTAGAACACAAAGAGTTAAGTGAACTTTCTCTTAGGTGATAAGTGGAATGGGCACCAAGGGTTGGGAGTGAAGCCAACATGGAATGAGGAAACCTGTTATCAAGAAGGTGCTGCCTTAGGCAATTGGCCTCTGCCTATCTGTTTTGGCTGTAAGGAGCTTTGACTATTGAAAGCCCCTTTTCATTTTCCCTTTTCCAAGAAGAAAAAGGTAAAGTTTGAGTTGTCTGAAGCTGCTTCTTAAGTGGCCACTTTTAGAAAATGTAAGCATTAATTTCTGAGAGTATGACAAACTAGTTTATTTCGCTAGTGTACTCAGATATGACTGAAAATGCTGGGATAATATAAAAACTTTTTAAAAGCATAAAAAAGTTGACAAGATACTAAATACTACCTAGATCAAAATCTAAGTGAAAGGGGGAATCCCTGAGAAAGAAGTGAGGCCCTGAAGACACTTTGTTGTCTGATCCTGCAGTTCTGAGTTTTAGTCTTTGATCTTTTGTTTTGACTACCTCTTGAGAAGAGTTTGGAAGTCAAAGCACTAGGCTCTTCCAAAGTGGTAAATTTATTGAGTTGAGGATGTAGCTCAGTGGTAGAGCACTTGCCTAGCATACATGAGGCCCTGATTTAAATCTCTAGCACCTCAAAAAACAAAATTAAGTGATGTTCCCCCAAATTTGAAGGCCACAGAAGAATAGGACAGGGGTTAACTTAACACCATTCACTTATCCCCAGGAAAAGTAACTTTGATGCCAAGCAGAATATTGGGGGTTGTGTAGCTCCTGAGAAGTAATTGCCAGTTGATCCTCATGTAGCTTTCAGCTCTCATGTCATCTGGGTGGTCTCAAAAACATTCAAACAATGAATGTAATGAACATGAAGTTATACTGGTAATGTCTCCTAGGTTTCTGACTAAATGCAAATGTAAATTCTCCTTTGGGGAAGACATTGCAGTCTATTCCAATGAATGGTTTTCCAGCAACGATTGTTCAAAATACATAAAAATAAGCCACTCAAGGAAATGGGGCACCATGTATAAGAACAAAGCAAAAAATAATAGTGACCAGAAGTAGCCCTGCAAAAATTTCATTCACTGGAATGATCAGATATAGGTATTTTAAAAATCAAGGATATATATATATATATATACACACATAACACACACACACACACATACATACATATACATGCATACGTACATAAATATGTACATGTACATGTGTATACACACATATATGTATAAAACAGAACGCAGTTGTCAGTAGTTCCTTTCTAGTTGGATTTTGCATACTTCAAATTTTTATTAAATAAATTTTATTCTATTAATAAATTAAAATGTATTTATAATTAAATACATTTTTGCAAATTTCCAAAAGTTTTATAATGAACATTCATTATAAAATACAGATAAAAGTAAGAGTTGTTAGAAAGCTGAATAAATAAAAACAAATTAAAATCCCCTCATTCCCCACAAATCTATACTTTACAAAAGTGGTGATGGGGATAGATTGAGTAAGTGGGAATGGGGCAGTTGGCCTACCTTAGACGTATGTAGATTGTAAGTGTTGATTTTCTTTTCCCCAGACCTACCTCCTAAGCAGGCAGGCTAAGTGCTTCAGTGATACCAAGTGTGTGACAGTCCCCACGTGCCCTGCCAACACCTGAAATGAGTGCTTTGCTTGTCATGTAGTCCATTGCTCCTACCATCTGCTCTTCTCAGCATGAGCTCTTCTCTCTCCTCCAATTTTCTAGGTATTTCTTGTGAGTGAATAGGCAACAAGTTCCTGATATGCTGGGATTAGTAGTTCGGATTCTGATTTTTCTGTCCTCACAGATGACTTAATGTTCTTGGTAAAGGAAGAAACATTGCACCTCTCTTCAGGTAACAGCTCTTCTCTCTTTTAACCCCTAGGACTTCTCGGAACTTGCACAGTCACTACCATGAGGCACCCCTGACCCGGAAACACTATCAGGTCACAGGCTATGGCATAGTAAGTGGGCAACTTGGGCGTGTGCAGGATGTAAAAGTTGTGGTCTTGACTCAGGGCTGTGTGTCGGGACACATCCTCCTAAGAATTCTGAAATTCCTGAGGATTTGGGGCTACACATGGACTGTCTTAACATTTGAAAATGTTTAAGCTAGGTTTGCTGTAAGCAGAATATCCTATGAAGTCTGTCTGTCTCCATTCTCTCCTGATGTAATAACTGTATCATTTATATATGTCCAAATTCTCATTGGCTTTATTTTTAAGGATCCCTTCTCTGTTCTCTAGAGGGATATCATCCACCTAGCTTTTATATTTACTGCCTTAGGGAAATAGACTTAATAATAGAATAAAAGCTCTATGAGGGGCTGGAGCAGTGGCTCAGCAATTGGAGTGCTTGCCTGGCACGTGCAAGGACCCAGATTTGAACCCCAGCACCACGTACACAACTGGATATTGGAGAAACCAAAAACCAGATGAAAAATAAATAAAAGTTGATTCTTTCTTTTTTTCTCCCCCGACTCTTAAAAAAAAAAAAAAAGCTCTATGAGTGCCAGGTGTGGTGGTACATGCCTGTAGTAATACCATCTGTTCAGGAGGCTGAGGCAGGAGGATCTCAAGTGCAGGGCCAGCCTAGGCAACTCAGCAAGACACTCTCTCAAAATAAGTGAAAAGAGCTGAGAGTGTAAGCTCAGTTCCAGAGTGGTTCAAACCTCAGTACACTCCCCCCCCACACACACACACATACACACACACACACACCGCTCTAGGCTTAGATGGGTGAGTGTCCAGATGGCCAAGTAAATGAACGCACATGGTCCAGATGTGCTTTTGTTGGCTCAGGGTGATGTCCTGAATTTAAACTCTAGTCCTGTGAAATGAAGAATTGCACTTCTGGCTCCAGGAGTTGGACTGCTTGTTGGTGCTGTCTTACTAGGGAGTGCTGGGGCAGTTTCAGTCTCAGGGTAATTCTGTGGTCTTCTTCCTCCCTTTCCCACCTCAGTCACTGAGACTGACTTGGTTTTTGACCTTTATGATGTGGTGGCATCTGAAAAGGTGGCCATTTTCTTTTCTGACACTTTTTTTTTTTTTAAGTCATCTTATTCTGTATTCTTTTCTTGGTTTATGTGGCAGAATGGGACAGGAGACTCAAACGATTTCTGGCGGATTGAAGTTATAAACAGGAAATTTGGGAACCGGATTAAAGTGCTGAGAAGTCGAATTCGCCTCATCCATCTGGTCACAGGTTGTGTCCTGGGCTCCTCAGGAAAGGTTCTACCCCGGTGGTAAGTCTCCAGAGTACTGAAGTCCTGTTCAAGCTCAGGATTTTCCGTTGATGCTACAGCAGTATGCCAGAGCTTCCATTTCCAGCCGTCAATGCTCACCTCAGGGTGCTTTTCTTTGTCAGTAGTTGCAGGGGGAAAAGGCATCAGGTTTATTACGGAGTACAGAGCTCCAGGGCAGCCTTGGGGTTTTCCGTGCTCTGAAAGTTGAACATCTGTACTTCTGGCTTGTGATAGTAACTCCCTGGGTCTGTCTTTTTGTAAAATGGGAGTAGTATGTGCTACACCACTCCTACGAGAGCTGTGGAGTACAGAAGCATGGGGTTGAGAAAATAACAGCCACTTGAAAAGGTGGCTCCATAGATTTAAGAGAAGTGGCCGATCTTGAGGGGTTTCCGTTCTTCTGAGAGACATCTGTGACTACTCTTCACAGGGGCTGGGAGCAGTTGGAAGTTACCTGCACACCATATCTAAAAGACACCCTCAACTCCATCTGGAATGTGGAGGACCATATTAATCCCAAATGTGAGTGAGGCCACTTCCCAGGCTGGCTCTGCAGAGGAATGCTCATCATAAACTCTTAGCGTGGAGAAGTAAACCTTCTCCGATTCTGCCGCCTTTTCATCTTATTGTTGCCATTTCTTCCTTTTTCACCTGAATGTCCTCATGAGAGTTGTCTATACCTACACTGCTAACTGTTTTTTCTTCTCATCCATGTCCTCAAATTCCTCTCCCTGAGATAACCAGAATCCTCCTACAGGACCATTTGTCCCTGCCCCTGGAGGGCATATCCTCACCCTCCAGGCTGGGAGCAGCTGGTCCTTGCCCAGGGTGCCTGGACAGCAGAAGGCCATGCCATAGCCCTGATCTGGTCTCACACTTCTGCTCCTGGCTCCATCTGTCCTCTCCACCTTAGTGCCAGCTTCAGCTTTACAGCTTTAGCTCTATCTTCTGTTTTCCTGAACTACCCCTTCAGACTTCAGCTTCCATTCTCCTCTTCTCCGTGCCTTCAGTCCCATTCCTATCACCTAATCTAGCCAAACCAGCCAACTCATTAAACAGGTCTTTATTGAGTACATCAGGAACCATGTGGGGCACTGTGGATTGTTGGTGAGTGAGACAGACCTGGCCCCTATCCTCACACCTGTGTGTGACAGGAAGACTTGAGTGGTGGGGTGCTGAGAGCTGTCAGAACTCCCCAGGGGCAGGCGTTGTTGTTCGTTCCCTTCATTCCCTTCTCCCTTTGTATTTCTCAAAATGCTTAATGCCTGCTCATAGTAAGCTGAATGAATGAAGGATCCTCAGCACTGTCACTTACTTGTCAGCAAATCAGGAAGGCTGCAGTTGCCTGGTGGGAATGTGAATACCAGGACAGTGAAGAGAGAATATGTTTTTTCCTCCTAGTGCCAAACATCAGCCTGCATGTGCTGCAGCCCAGTTTTCCTGAGATCTTGCTGGAGTCCCACATGGTCATGATCCGGGTACTGTAGTCCTTTTTTATTCTCTAAGAGCTGTGGGGCAGCCACAGATTAGGAGCACAATAGTCATGGCATGGATCGACTGCCCCCCTTGTGGAGGACTTTGAAAATGTCTTCACCAGCTGCTGTACTTCATCTTCATAGGCATTTATTTCCCATTTCACAAAATGAGGAGGGTGGTGGTGGTTATGGTGGTGATCTGACGACAACAGCCATGGTACCAGGGAATGCTTGTGTAGCTCTTATGTGCAGGCACTACTCTAAGCACTGTACATATATTAACTCATTTAATACCTTTTTAGGATTCTCTGGAGATTATTGTCAGTTTGTAGATAGGGAATTGAGGCCCAGAGAGGTTAAGGGACTTGTCCAAGGTTACAGAGCTCTGTGGAAAGGTGGACACAGGCTTCAAAACTAGGCTAGTAGGCTTTCAGAGTCAGTGCCGGTTACCAGGATTCTCTTCTGCCTCTTGAGTGATTTTGAAATCTGTACAAGTGGCAGGGCCCCTGAACATCATAGTCTGTTGGTTGAAGATCATGAGGCACTAATAGATCACTCCATAGAGCTTAGGCTCACTTCGGACAGGTAGCTCACTTGAGTTGCTTTGTGCAGTGTGCCCTTCCCGCCATTAGCCCACCCACTCCCACTGCTGCCTGGACAGGAGTTGTTTAGGGGGCATGGCTGACTCTAGAGTTCCTCAGACTCATCATTTGCAATATTTCATCACTAGCTGACAGCAGGTTTAAGGAAAATTAAGAGAAGACACCTTTAAATTGAGAAAATTCTGCCCGCTAGCTTAAATTCCCCTGCAAATCCGAGACCTCGTTGCAGTTCTGATGTTTAGTGGGAGACTCCCCTGGCTCTGGCTTGTGAGAAACTGAGTCCTGCAGGCATGATGTTGAGGAAACACTGTCTCAAGTCAGATAGGTAATCATCAGCCACCCACAGGGAGGTGTGGTTTTTGTTATTTTTCCCCTGCAAGCCACTGTCAAGTGGACTTTCCTAGAAGTGGTTATGTAAGCACTACTCAGTGAATGTAGTTGACTTATTTCAACAGATTAATATTTTTAAATTCAGATTTTGTCATTTTTGTACATTGGGAAGTGATGAATTGACATTAAACCATCTCTGGGTCACTTCCTCTCTGACTCTCTGCTTGTAACTGTCTCTGTGGCATGATGACAGTGCTGTTCTCAATATGTGCCTGTCAGGCAGAATATCAGTCTGATTCTGGTTAGAATTTTAAGAGTAAGTGAGTATGTCTAAAAAGTTTCATTAATATTATCTAAAAGGGGTTGGGGATTTAGCTCAGTGGCAGAGCACTTGCCTAGCACGCGCAAGGCCCCGAGTTCAGTCCTCAGCCCTGAAAAAAAATATTATCAGGGAGATCTCTTACTTAACCAGTGCAGAGTCAGGGAGAGACCAAAATAATGAGTCTGGACTGCAGAATTTATAAGGATGTGTGTGCCTATCTGTCTGTCTGTCCTGTCTTCTGCCAGCTGAGACCTGCACGGAGAGGGCTGCCTTATCTGATGAGGTTAGCTGGGGTGAGCCTTCTAGATTTTCAGCATGAATAACAACTTATAAACACATATGCTTCTGATAGTTATAGATTTCCCCTCCTTCCATCCCGGTTTAGTAAAGGAGTTGGATTTCTCTGAATTTGGTGTAGTGAATCAGATTCACTTGTTGCAATTCTGGGAAGAGTTCCTGAATTTGGGACTGAGCTGGACTGATTTGAAGGAGCTGATTTTCCTTGGCTACTGCTCCAGGGGTCCAAAGCCCTTCAGATAGCCATAGTGATTCAGGGGCCCTGCAGTTGCCCCTTTAGGTGGAATGTGGAAATACTGTTGGCATCCTGTGAGTAGAAGCCAGGGTTACCAAATATTATACAATGCACAGGAAAAGCCCCCAAGACAGTGCCTCATCCAGCCCCAAGTGTCAGTGGTGGCGAGACCTGGAACCCTGACCTGTTGGAGAGCCTGACTCCCCTTTTGTGGTGCTTTCTCAGTTTGTGCTGATAAAGAGGCTGCCTAACCCAGGTGCCTAGTGTCCAGGGTCCTGACCCTATTCCCTCCCGTTTTAGTGAAGACCTGATTTTGTCATGGTAGGACAGTTGATGGATTAGAGGGGCTAAGTTCAGGTCATTCAGGCTGGAGTGTGTAATTGGAAGTGATTTCTCTCCCAGTAGATGAAATGTAAGCTTAGAGAGGAAAAAAGAATCTTAACCATTTTTCTGTATAGAGCACAGGTTTTCATACACAGATACACAGTATGGCTAGTGTACTAAAATTGTCATGGACAGCATTTAGAAAAAATTGTCTAAAGATCCTCCTGATGGTAAGGGGTAATAATGAAAAAAATGTTGAGAAACACTAAGCTAAAATAACCTTTTCCAAGTCCAGGAATATCCTCAGAGTCTGCTTTTCTGTTTATAATTGAATAAATAAGCTCTGATTTATATTCCCCACTCTGCCTTCTTGACACTGCCCTTGGCTTGGCAGATGGATATGTATTTTGTGCCTAATGGAAAACAGTCCCTCCTTTCTCTTTCTCTTCTTTCCCTCTAGCATAGAGGGTCTGAATGGACTCTGAGGGGAAGTGGATATTGTTTGTTCAGAGACAAGTACCGTGGCAGTTATTGTAGGCAGGTGCACCATGGTTGCAGGTGGGCACTTGATTCTTCCCTGCTTGGGAGAGAGAGAGAGAAGGAGGGTTGTTCTTGACACTTGGTTGTATATCCAAGATATATGAGGTGGTTTCTCTCAGCCTTCTAGATCTCCTCATGACCAGCTTTTCTTTGCTCCCTTCCTGCAGGGGAACAATGGTCTTAAACCGAAGGACAATGAGTTCACATCCAAACCTTGGCACTGGCCCATCAACTATCAGGTAGGGCCCTAGGATGGAGCTCCTCCCAGGAAATGGAGCCAAGAAAAAATGAGTGAATGCTAGGAGGGGCTAGGGAGTGCTGGGGTGGCAAGGGGACCCCTTGCCTGGAAAGGGCTGGCCAGAGCTGGGCTCCATTTTCTGCCCTGATGTTGACTCTGCCTCCCTAGAGAACTCAGGTAGAATTCACATATTCTGAGCCTCCTGTCCAGGCTGCCTGTCTGTTCTTGAATGGAGGTGGCTGGGGATTAGCTGGGCCCTGGATCAGCAGGATGTGCTCTGCTCCACAGGGCCTACGCTTCTCAGGTGCTAATGACACAGACTTCCGGGTCTATCTGCTTGGCAACCCGGTGAGTGCCCAGATGTTCCTGGCTTAGGCCCTCCTGCACTTGCCTGTGGAGAGCTGCCACTTTCCTCTCATCCTCTGGTTTTCATCTCCATGCAGGTGGTCTGGTGGCTGAATCTGGTGAGCATTGTCCTCTACCTCCTCTCAGGGAGCATTGCTGCTATCACCATAAAGAGAGGGGCACAGCTGCCTGCAGAGGTGGAAGGTCAGGCCCTGGGTTCTCCCTGCCCTCCCTAGCAGCTGCCTGCGGGGGGGGGTGGGGGGAGTCCCCTGCCCTCAGCACTCACTTTCCTTTCTTTGCTTTTGAAAACCCAGTCTGCCGGTCGTGGCAGCGCATACCTATAATCCCAGTGCCTTAGGAGACAGAGGCATGAGAATTGCAAGTTCACAGCCAGCTTCAGCAACTTAGTGAAACTGTCTCAAAATAAAATATGAAAAGGGCTGAGGATGTGGCTTAATGATTAAGCACCCCTGGGTTCACTCCCTGCTTAAAAAAAAAAAAGCCCAGTCAGCACCCGTTGCTGTGCGTTGCTGTGTTCAGTGCTACATCCTTCCAACATTATGGGGAGGAACATTAGTGCACCCATGTATTGATTAGGAAACCAAGGCACAGTGAAATTAAGGAACTTGTCCCAAGACATGTACTAGTGAATGGCAGTGCTGAGGTTCAACCCAAGAAGTCTGACTCAGAGCCTGCATTTTTACCTCTGTGCTGTAGTCACAGCTGCCTGTCCTTTCTGGCCCGCCCCTCCTTGTTCAATGGCCCTGTCCTCTGGTGGGGTCCGGAGTGCCTTTGGGGCCTGGCAGTGGGTTCCCGTCCTGGGCTGTTCTTGGTTACTTAAGCTGGCAGGATGGACCTCAGCATCTGAGACGCCTATTTAGACCCTTTTCACTCCTGCGCCACCCTCTCTGAACAGTTACAGTGCCAGATCCCCCTGTGTCCCTCTCTGTCCTTCTCTCTGCCCTATCCTCTGCCCTTGTCTGCTGCTGCAAGGGTCTGTAGCAGTGGAGATGGGGCAACAGGGAGGGGGCGCTGTCTCTAGGTATATAGGTTTCTTTAGAGCTGGGCTGCCTCCTGCCCAGACACCAGCGTCAGCCCCGTGCTGACACTGCAGTGCCCCTGCCATGGGTGCCAAGGCCTTTCCAGGCTGGGTTCTGACCAGGGCTTTGCACCCAGTTGCTCCTCTTCTAGCTGCCATCAGGTTGTTTGGGTTGGTCTACCTGAGGGAAGGAAGGACTGGTAAGGTGCTGTGACTTATTCAGAGTCACACAGCAGGGAAGGGGCAGGGCCAGACTAGCATCAGGCTCTCTGCCCTTCCTGCCTCCTGACTGGGGCTGTGCTGCTTGGGGCCCAGGGCTGGCCAATGTCCTGCTGCGAGGAGGCGGCCAGGTGCTGCTTGGCTGGGTGCTGCATTACTTCCCGTTCTTCCTGATGGGCCGAATCCTCTACTTCCACCACTACTTCCCAGCCATGCTCTTCTCCACCATGCTGACAGGTCAGCGCTGCCCACCTGCCCTTGGGAGATAAAACAAGGAGAGTGCTGGGGTGGGGAAGGGGGAAGAGGCTGCGTGGAATGGCAGTGCTGAGAGTGAATCTTTGCTCCCCGACTTGGGGTGGCTCCTTCCTGCTGTACCCCGAAAGTCACTCTGTGACAGGCTGTGCTGGGTTTGCCTTCTCTCCACTAGGCATTCTGTGGGACACCCTCCTGCGGCTCTGCGCCTGGGGCATGACCTCCTCTTCCCTGGCCAGGAGCATACATGCAGTGGGAATCCTGAGCCTGCTCCTGGGAACTGCCTACAGGTGCTTCAGCCCTGCATGCACTTGGGAGTTTCCTAGGGGGCGGGGGTGGGGGGGGATTTTAAGGTGTTCCAGTGGCTGGGCCCTGTCCCTAGAGGTTGTGAGACAGTTGGGTCCTGGTGGAACCCAGTTGGTCATGATTTTCAAAGCCCCCCAGGTTACCCTGATGTGCAGCCAGGTGGCAGAGGCCAAGGCTCACTTGGCATTCTCTCCTTTCTGGTGGTCCCAGCTTTGGCACCAGCCCAGCACTCCTAAAAGAGCACCCCCACACCTTTTTCAGTAATGGTGTCCCCCTTGGGTGGTGGGTTGGGGAAGGTAATGAGGTGGGACTGGGGATGTGGGAGGTATAGCTCTGAGTCACTGGAAGGAGATAGTATTTTGGAAAGCCCCTTTCCCCACCTCCTGGCAGCTGTCGCAGATAGCCTATGGAGTCGCTGGCTGGTTGTGGTAGGGCCTGCCAAGGAGGATTCATTCACATGTTAGCATACACTCTGGGCCACACAACTTGCAGCCAGACCCCAAGCTGGGTCCCTCTCCTTTCCTTCCTTGTCTCTAAGCTCTCAAGTCACATGAGTGCCCACATGGTGAGCTTACTCTAATGGGGTAGTGGGAGAGAAGGGGTCCTTTCAGGGGAAACTCTTGCATTCTAGTAGGAGGACCTGGAGCCAGAGCTGCTCAACTTGTCCCTGGAATGCCCATTGCCCCGCTCTGCTTCTCTCACAGCTTCTACCTCTTCCACCCTCTGGCTTATGGGATGGTTGGTCCCCTAGCCCAGGACCCTGAGAGTCCAATGGCAGGACTAAGGTGGCTGGAATCATGGGAATTTTGAGGCCACTGCAAGGACCCCAGCCTGAATCCAGGAACTGCCTGGGGACATCAGCTGTGAGCCAGTCCCTGGACCCTTCCGGCTGTCGGGGAGCTGCCTCAGGACCCTGGAGTTTTGCTGCCTGCCAGGACCAAGCTTTGGGAGTGAACCCAGATCTAACCCAACACTAACAAGAGCCACAGCTCTGTCTGCAGCACTACAGAGGACAGCATTTCTCGGGCCCAGTTCCCCGAGTGTACATCACAAGGGAGGGTGGGCATGAGTGTGGGAGTGTGTGTGTGGTGTGCAATTGTCCAGATCCCTGTGGAATATAGACTATGTAACTGTGGACAGCTGAGTGTCATAAACTCTTAAGAACTAGTCCGAGGCTACAGTAATATTTTCTGGTATTTGTTTCATATTGGATTTGGGCTGGTTTGGGTTTGTAAGATCCATTAGAAAGTCTCGGATTGACCCCACTTTGGGATGTCACCAGGGGTACAGCAGATACTGCACTGCCCTCCTTCCCACAAGCAAATGAGCCCAACTGGGGACAGCAAGTGCTCGGCACTGGTAGGCCTGTTCCCCGCTGTATCCTCTGGCCACAGGTGGCTGGACTTCCTGCCTGCCATGTGCACAGAGCACTGGGCTCCAGCCCAGGAACATCACACTGTGATTGGCGGGAGGAGCCCCATCCTGTCCTCGGCAGTCCTCGGCAGTTCCGTGTGCCTGGGCCCTGTGCTCCAGAAACTATTTCTCACTGTTTGTTCCTTTACTTCTGCTTCTGGCTTGGCCAGAGGACAGGGGCAGATGCTTTCTCCTGATCGCTGGGAGAGCCTTTGGAAACCCTTCTGAACAGCCTAGATGGACCACAGGCAGAGCAGGGAATCTTTGGTACCGGCTGGGATCCCAGGGTCTGGGAGCTCCCACCTGTTTGGGCCATAATGTTTCTGTCCCCCCTGAGCGTTCCCATTTTTGCTTCTCCAGTCCCCCCTACTGATACCCTCTTTGGCTCCATTGATTTCCCTTTCTCTCTTTCACTGCTTCACTAATCCCTTTTTCCCCAATGACCAGAACTCCTGGAAAGACAGCTTCTGCTGTCTGCCACTCTGAAGCACAGCTGAGGAGCTCCAAGTTGCTCCTTCCGCTGCTTCCCCCAAAGGGATGAAGAAAACTTTTGGGTCAGAACCAAACCAACCTAGGGCCAGCCCTTCAGCCTGCCTTCCTCCTCTCAGTAGAGGACAAAGGGTTTGTTTTGTCCCCGAGGACTTTGATGTTTCAAGGTTCAGTGGTGAATCTCTTGTCACATTTCATCTTCCCTCTGCTGTAGCTCCCAACAACTCTGACAGGGTCAGGGCTCTTTAAAGCATCTTCAGGAGATGGTTGCCACGGAGACTGGAAATTGGTCTCAGGGACAGGCCATGCTACCTATTGAGTGGTGAGAGAGAGGGAAGCTTCTGGGCCATGCGTGGCTGTTCAGACCAAGCATCAGTAATGTTAATAGAGGAAATGCAGCCACGTGGAAAGCAAGGAAGGGTGGCTAATTAGATCTGAGGCCCCATGACCTCCCTCTCCCATGGCTGCAGCCCTTTTGACTTCCCCCAGCAGGAAGCGTAGCCTGTGTGCAGAGTCTGGGCTGCCTGCTTAATTGCATTTCTGGCAGGGAATAAGAGCAGAATGGACAAGCTCTGGCCTCCCTCCCTCCCCCCCCACAGGTGTAGTTGGCTCCTCCTGAGCTGGGTGGGGGAACCCTCTGGATGGGCACTTTCAGAGGTCTGGATGAAGGAATCTCTTGGCTCTTAGCCAAAAAGGTGTCAGGATGACATCTGGAGGTAGCTGATTTTCCCCTTTTGCCTTTTGAATTCCCAAGAACTTGTTTGAAGGGAGGCACTTGAAGGAGCCAAGGAGGTGGCCTCTGAGTGGGGGTAAGTGAGGAGAGCTCAGCCAGTCACCACCCACTCTCCCTCCTAACTTGGCCACACTGGAGTCAAAAGTTCCCTGGTCTCTGCACTACTCTCTGAGGATGGAAGAAAGAGGACTGCCTTCCCACTGTTCTTTCTACATGTGCATGCTGGCAGCCACTTCTCTGGGTACAAGGCCACGTGGGGTGGTGCAACTGCAAGTGCTCAGGTGCTGTTTGGAAGATTCTCCGGAGAGAGACAGGATGCTTCTCTGAATGTGACATGTCTCACAGGCTGCAGGTGGAAAAGGAGACATTGCCAGTCAGCCCACCTCTTGAGACACATTTTACTTTAGAGAAAAGTTCTAGAGGTAATTGGAAGCCGTTTACTTTTGTAATAAATAGCCCTTGTTTTGAATGCCATGTTGTTCTTGTTGTACTTAATCGAATCTGACTTGCCCTGTGACTCCCAGAGAGGCCTCCTTAAGAAGAGAAGGTTCAGTGGGCAGGAACCATCGCAGCGTCCGCTCTCCAAGTCCCTTCTCATCCAGCAGAGGCTCTCTCCGGGGCAGAGCCTGATGCCTGTTTGGCCCTCCCTGGCACACAGTTACTTGAGTAATAGTGGTTATTTCAGTTTTCTTAAGCTTATTCTAAAATAAGTAGGAAGCTGACCTCATATTTTTTTCTTGTTTAACCTGCCCAGACGGACAGTATAGGATGGAGTGAGGGAGCCCTTTGTCCATTTCTGAGACTGCTGAGTCGCCCAGCATTGTCACGACGTGCCATTTTCTTAACAGAGGCCCTATCCTGACAGGGGTCCTCTGGCATCTGAAATCACATTAGGGATCTGAAGGAGGTGATAGCTGACTTGTGCGTTGGAAGGAGGTGGAGGAGGAGGGAGTGGTACCACAGCTGCCTCCGTCAGGACCAAGAGTAGCCAGTGGCAGGCTGGAGAGGAGGGTGGGTCATGCAGATTCTCAGGAGGTGGGGATGCCTGGGACAGGCAGGTCAGAAACAGACCAAGTGTACAACTTAGTTTACAAAATCTTGAAGAGAAAAGGTCAATTATTTATTTTTTCATCTGGTTTTTGTTTTTCTAACACTTGTGTATGTGGTGCTGGGGTTTGAACCTGAGTCCTTGCACATGCCAGGCAAGCTCTCTATTGCTGAGCCACTGCTCCAGCCCATTTATGGAATCTTGACATCTGTGAGATTGAATCCTCATAAAGGGCTGGTGAAGTAGTGGTATTATTGTCTCCATTCTCCTCATGAGAGGTTAAATTCCCTGCTTGAGGCCCCACAACTGAGAAATAGTAGAGGCAGGACTTTGCACCAAGTTGGGCTCTTTTGGCTTCTGCAGCCTGGCCTGGAAGCACCTCCCCAGATGCACTCTGGCAGCCCTAGACACCCTGAGGGGAGGTGTGAACGCAGCTCAGTGCTGCCCCTCTGCTCAGTGTGTTCCTCTGTAAATTCAGTACAATGCATCTGCAGCTCAGCTAGGAACTAGTTTTCCCTGGTTCCCCCAGGTACGCCCAGACCAGTAGATGTTTAACAGCTGCAAAGAAAAGCCCTGATTTGTAGCATTTGCTGATTTCCATGGTGTAAATACTCCCCACACAGCCCATTTCAAGCAACCAACTCAATGTCACCAAATGAGAAGTTGGAAAGAGGTGTGTGCACTTGCCTCTAGCAAGCCCTATCAGAGCTGTCTCTAGCATACCTCTAATCAGAACCGGTGGTCTTGGCTTGTTCTGAACCATGGATGCTGCTCTTAGCCAAGGTCTATTAAAGTGAGGGAGCAGTGGAGAGGAAGAGCCAGAGGGGCCACCTGAGGTCAAATCCTAGCCACCACTCAACTATGTGACCTCGGGCTGGTTAATAATCTTACCTCTTTCCCCATCAGTTTCACTGAGCTCTTGTGGGGTTGCAGAGTTAATGGGCACAGTGGTCACGAGTGCTCCACACTAGCTCCTGGCTGTTGCTCTAAATGACAGTGCTGGCTGGAGAAAGGCACTTGAACTCTCATCTAGGCTGCAGCCCACATGCATTTCATAGGTGCCCCACAGGAGGGAGAGCTGCTGTGATGCCTCTGCTCCTCAGAGGCGAGTCCAGGCACTCCATGTGCCAGGTGGATGCACCACTCTGCCTGCTTCAGCTGCATCTGGTTCTCGGGCCTTTCTCCAAGGGCAGTAGAGACTGGAGCACACTCGGCCCTCTCCCCCTGCCTCTGGCTCTAGCAAAGCAAAGCCCACTCCACCATGTCCTAGCTAAGGCCATTACCTCCTGTGAGCCCATCAGACTGCAGAACCTGTCCAAGGCGAAAGGAGACACGAAGGGTGGACTGTTAGTAGGAAGTGCAACCTGGGCAGAGTGGAGGCCTTAGACCAGCAAGTGTGGCTTTCACAGAGCACTGGGCATCTGGGCACTAAAAGGCAAAAGTCACCAAAGCCTCATGTGGCCTTTCCCCCATGGCCTACTGTGCCTGGGAGCCCAGGTTGGAAATTTGGTCCCTTCTCCTTCAGCTCTAGTCCCTTTGTGCTTTTGTTTGGGGACCTCTCAAACTCTTTAGGGCACAGGCTTTGCCAGGCTGCTCCAAAGCCTCGCTCTCCTGCTCTTGCCCAGGGACTCTGACATACTGGGAAGATGGGGAATAATATGTATCTAAGCTGTCCTGCAAGAGGGAGAGCAGCCAGATGGCCTTATGGGGCTCAGCCAAGATCAGGACTAAAGTCCCCTCCTGATTCAGGACCAAAAGAAGTTTTAGAAGTCTTTTAGGAGCTTTTTTTTTTTTAATGGAGAGAGAATCAACTTTGTTTTTTGTTTGTTTTTTCATCAGGGTTTTGTTTCTCCAACACTTAGTTGTGTATGTGCTGCTGGAGATTGAACCCAGGCACTCATACATGTCAGGCAAGTGCTCTACCACTGAGCCACTGCTCCAGCCCCTGGAAGGACTTTAAGAAGCTTCTAGCCAGGCATGGTGGCACACACCTGTAATCCCAGCAGCTTGGCAGGCTGAGGCAGGAGGATCTCAAGCTCAAAGCTAGCCTCAGCAACTTAGTGAGGCCCTAAGCAACTTGGTAAGACCCTGTCTCAAAATTAAAAACTAAGAAAAAGGACTGGGGATATGGCTTAGTGGTTAAATGCCTCTGGATTCAATCCCTGGTACAAAAAAAAAAAAAAAAAAAAAGCCTTCTAGAAGTTTTAGCACTCCATGTCTAGCATACGGCTGGCCATGAGGCCACAGCCTTTTCTTAACTGATGGTTCAAGGACACTACCTTGTATCTGTGGAATCAAGAGATGGATTGAGTGGTCTCTAGAGACCTTGCTAACCCTATCTCCTCATGGTACATCTGCTGGAACTGAGGCCCAGAGATGAGGGCAGACTGAGAGCAGAGCAGCTCAGAGACTCAAAAATAATGAAAGGTGGGCTGGAGCAGTGGCTCAGCAGTCACACTCCTACCTGGCATGCATGAGGACGTGGGTTCGAACCCCAGCACCGTGTACATAACAAAGTGTTGGAGGAATGAAAGCCACATGAAAAACTAAAGTCCCCTCCTCTCTCTCTCTCTCTCTCTCTGTCCTTCTCTCTTTAAAAAAAAAAAAAACATAATGAAAGGTAGGGGCTGGAGCAGTGGCTCAGTGGTTGGAGCACTTGCCTGGGACATGCAAGGACCCCGGTTCAAACCCCAACACCACATATATGACTAAGTGTTGGAGAAACGAAGGCCAGATGAAAAAATAAATAAAATCGATTGTCCTTCTCTCCCTCTCTTCCTCTCTCCCTCTCTTAAAAAAAAAAGAGGGGTGCTGGAGCAATGGCTCAGCAGTTACAGCGTTTGCCTGGCATGTGCAAGGACACAAGTTCAAACCCCAGCACCATGTACACAATGAAGTATTGGAACAATGAAATGCACATGGAAAACTAAATAAAATTGATTCTCTTTCTCCTTTCACTGTCCATCTCTCTCTTTAAAAAATTATAATGAAATGTAAAATGAGAATGAAAACAGACTTATTCTCTAAAATCTAGGCTGCTGGACCTGGGCTGGGGCTTAAGGAATTTTCATGCTTGAAAAGAAAAGTTCAGTTTTGACAGGTGGCCAGCTGCACACCCTGAGGGGTAGGCATGACTCTACCTAGGGATTGAATCCTATTTGTAAAAAAAGGGATTGAACCCAGAGGTGCTTAACCACTGAGCCACATCCCTCGTCCTTTTTAAATTTTATTTTGAGGCAGGGTCTCACTAAGTTACTTAGGGCCTTGCCAAATTGCTGAGGGCTGGCTTTGAACTTGCAATCCTCCTGCCTCAGCCTCCAGAGTGGCTGGGATTATGGGCATGTGTCACCACTTCAGGCAAAAGTCCTGAAGACCATGAAACAGTGGAATGGCAGAGCTTAACCCCTTCTGTGTCTGGAGAACACATCTGCTGCCCTGGCTAGGACTCTAACCTGATCTCACAGATTCCCAGAAATGGGAGCTCAGAAAAACCCAGGCCTGGATGGAAATGGCTGTGGTCTGGTTTCTGTCCCTAAGCTCTAGTGGTCCCCAAGGTGTGCTGGTGCCCCAGTCAGATCAAGTGCGGGTCAAAGGGACCCCCAGACATCTACCACAGGTAGATGACCTGGAGCCCACAGGTACCACATCTGGGGAGAAAGAAACAGGAGTTGGGCAAAGACCATGTGCTCAGGAGGCAGCAACTCAAAGGGTTCCTGGTAATGTTGCAATGGGGCTTGTTGGAGAGGTGGCTGCAACAAGGGGAAGGATCAAATTCAGTATGGTATTCTTGGGGCTCCTGACCCTAAGTAGTAACTGTCTTACTAGTTTCAAAGTGAGAAACAGGCTCAGCCAGAGAGGCTCCCCTCTGAAACCGGGGCATTTCTCAGGCCTCTGGGTCCTCCCTGGCCAAGGCGGTGGCAGAGGGAATGTGCGCCCTGGTGGACGGGAGGGGGACCGGGGCCGCGGTTGCTTTAAAGGGCGGCTCTAGAGCTGCGGGGTGCAGGGCTCTGCAGCCCAAGCTGGGTCCCCTGGAGCGCCAGCGGAGCTGACACCGCGGGGGGCGCTTCCACCTTTGGCGGGCTGCGTGCTTCTTCTCCGCTCCGGCCAGCCAAGGATCTCTAGCGGGCCCCGCCCGGCGGAGGCTAGGGGCCGCAGGCAGAGGGGCCCTCCCGGCCACGGAGATGGCGTGGCATGTGCGATGACGGCACCCGCGCCCCGAGGGTCCCAGTCCTGCGCCTTGCATCCCCGAGAGAGCATGGAGCGCCCAGAGCGCGAGCTGATCCGACAAAGCTGGCGGGCGGTGAGCCGCAGCCCTCTGGAGCACGGCACCGTCCTGTTCGCCAGGTGAGTGCCGCCCGAGCGCCCGGGGGGTGTGGGTGAAGAGGTGCTTCCAGGGACGGTTTCGAGGCAGCTGCAGAGGGACCAGAGGAGGAAAAACCGGCCCGCTGCCGCGGCGCTGGGGCGCCTGCCAGATGTGCGCCAGAGGAGCGGGGCGCGCGCGGCATGGGTGGCGCACCCTTTTCTGCTGTTCTCCGGGTCGCGGGCGAGTCCTGCGAGCAGAGGCCGCTCCCAGCTGGCCTCGCTGGAGACAGGTGGGATCCTCCACGTGAGTTCCGTTACACCTGGGCGGGCGGAAGCGAGTCCTGCGCAGTGTCCCCTCCTCCGCCCTGCACTTCCTGAGTGTCCCTTGGGTGGGGACCGCAGGGGTGCCCACCGCTGCTGGTAGTAGACTGGAGTGCTCCGAGGGCCGGCCGGTGCGGGCAGGGTGTGTCAGGCGTCTGACAGGCGTCAGGGCCCCCTGGCCACAGCAGTGCGCACGCCCAGCAGCCAGCAGGATAAACCCTTCCAAGTAGGAAAAGACCCAGGTTAGGAACAGAAAACCGCCAGAAAAGGGTGACAGGCCCCAAGTCTCACCCCCCTCCCTTCCCCCGGAAGAAGGGTAAGGGGTGTGCAGGCCGGGCCAGGCAAGGGAAAGCTATGTTCAGCCTCAATTTTGAGTCTCTGGAACCCTTCTGCCATCACCAACAAGGTAACACTCTCTACATCCTGGTTTTCCAGGAAACTTGGCTCCCTAGGCAAGCCCAAAACTTCTGACTAAGTTTCCACAGCTGACCCCAACCCCCCACCCCAAGATGTAGTCACACAAAACAGCCCCAGGAATTACAGGAAAGCACCATCCCTCCAGAATTAGGCTGACAGCTTCTGGTTGTGCCTCCTGGATTTCCCTAAGCTTATTTTATTTCCTCCAGTATCTGCTATGGCTCCACTACTTTCAAGCTGTGTGACCTTAGACAGATTGCTTAGCCTCTTTTTTCCTTTGTAAAATCAGTATAACACTTGCACTCACTGCTTAAGATTATGAGGGATGCATAATTACAAGTTAACTCCTGTGAAGTACTTAGTGTTCAGTAAGTGTGAGGACTTAGTCCTTGCTAGAATCATCACTAGTCAGAGCCTTCTCAGACATGAGACTGAGAACCTCTGACCCAACAGCAGGAGGCGGGGGGCCGGGGTGGGGGTGGAAGTTTCTTACTTGAGAACTCCTTCCTGTCCCAAACTGCACCCCTCAATATTTATGGAGGGGCTACTGTGTGCCAGATACTCTAAGAGGCCTGGCCACACACTGTCCACTCAGGGATGTCCTTCAGAGGTTGGGCAGGGTGAGGAGGGCACCAGCAATGGTGTGCTATGGTTCCTGGCCGGGACCACGGCGCTAGCCAGCCAGCCAGCTCCGCTCCGCTGGGTGCACCCCATGCCTGACGCCTGTTCCACCACTCCCACACCTGGTAGACTGTTTGACCTGGAGCCGGACCTGCTGCCCCTGTTCCAGTACAACGGCCGCCAATTCTCCAGCCCAGAGGCCTGCCTTTCCTCCCCGGAGTTCCTGGACCACATCAGGAAGGTGACAGCCTCTAGGAGCTGTAGAGCACTTTCAGGAGAGGAGGAGGGACTTAGGACAGGGACCATGACTTCTGTCCTGGGCTTGATCTGACTGCTGCTGGGGCCCCCAGGCAAGGCAGCTGCTCATTTCCCTCTGGGACAACAGATGGACCTCCTCCCTCACCCTGTGCTTAGCCAGTTTGTCCCAGCTTGTCATTGTCCTTGCCTTGTCCCCTCGCTCCCACAGGTGGTCTTTTTTTTTTTTTTTTAGAAAGAGAGAAATAACTTTATTTAGTTTTTCACATGGCTTTAGTTGCTCCAACACTTAGTTGTGTACGTGGTGCTGAGGTTTGAACCCGGGTCCTCGTGCTTGCCAGGCAAGCGCTGAAACCACTGAGCCACCGCTCCAGCCCCTCACAGGTGGTCTTATGTGCTCCTGGCCACTGGGGCCACCTGCCCATGAAAACTGGGTTGGGGTTTTCTGGAGGCTCCTGGCTCTGCCAGAGCCTGGGTCCACCCCTTGTCCCAGACAGACAGCACTGCCTGGCAGGCACAGTTACAGCCCTGCCATCCTTGGAGGATCCTTCAGGGGTGTACACCAGTACTTGGGCCACCACATGCTGAGTACCTACTGTATGCAGACGCAGGCTGACAGTTTCCTGGTCCTGGAAAGCCCAGGTCCTGCAGCCCTCTCTGCCCTCTGGTTGGGACCCCCGGGTTCTGGGCTGTGCTCACGTGCAGATGGGCTTGCTCTGGCCTCTGTGTCACTGCTGTCTTGGCCTTGGCAGGTGATGTTCGTGATTGATACTGCAGTGACCAACGTGGAGGATCTGTCCTCGCTGGAGGAATACCTTGCCAGCCTGGGCAGGAAGCACCGAGCAGTGGGCGTGAAGCTCAGCTCCTTTTCGGTGGGTAAAGGGGCTCTTCCTTCTCTCCAGAGCTATGACCCAGGGCCACCACTCTCACTTAGTCCTCCCTTGTCCACCTGTTCTCTGTCCCATGCCCATCCCTTCAGACAACCCAGGCTGGGGCACACATCTGTTATCACCTGCTATGTGACTGTGGCATTGGCTTGACCTCACTGAGCCTCCAAAGTTCTCTCCTCTAATACAAAACAATTTTATTTTAGAACCATGAAAGTTTAGGAGTCTTTGGGGTTGTTTGTTCCGCTCAGCATTCCCATGCCAAAACGGTCAAAGCAACAATTTCTCATTTCTCCTGGCCTGCAATTCTGCTCCACCTGGTACAGTTGAAATCATCTACGTGTGGCGTCCAGCTAGGAGCTCAGCAGGAACCAAGTCGTCCAAGATGGCCTGTGAGCCTCTGAGCTCCCAGAGGACCAGCTCTGTGTGCCAGTGTTGACGAACCCTCTGCTTGTGTCACTTTCGCCCGTGTTCCTCTGGCCAGAGCCAGTCACAGGGAGTAGCCAGGTGGGGTTTCCATGTGGGAGGATCCTACCCAGGGACACAGAGCCTTCCCATGCAGTCCTCTGGGGGCCGCTGCTGGGAGTCTGCCCCACGGCCCAGCCTCCTTGCCAGGCAGCATGCACAGTGCCGACTTTCGGGATTTCAGTAAATATTTGTGGACTAGATAAACCTTATTCATTTGATTAGTAATAAATGAGAGCATTATTATTGTTGAAGGCTTACTGTATGTAGACGCTGTGCTTTTTATAGATTATCCCAACAAGCCCAGGACTTGGAACTTTTACTTTCCCTGTTTAACTGATGAAGCAACAGAGACTCAGAGAGGCTATGTTTCTTGCTCTAGATCACCCAGCTTTAAGTGGTGGTCAGAATCTGAACTCAGGTCTCTCTGGCTCCAGAGTCTAGGCTCTTAACTCCACCATTGCTGCCTGGCAGGGGAGAAGACAGAGGCTCAGGGCAATGATTCGCTTGGGTCTCAGCTAGGAATGCCTTGGCCTTCTCACGGTGGCTGCAAAGCTAGAAGTGGAGTGAAATGTTCTATTGGTTATAAAGCGCCACATTTAGGGGGGAAGGTGGGCACAGTGTGCTTCCCAAGGACTGGGGTAGGATCGTGCTCAGGAAGCCGGAACCTTGCGCAGGAGAGGAGGAGGTCAGGAGCTCTTCCGGGCCTGGGGCTCGGTTTTCTCACCTGTGGAATGGAGCAGTGCCTTCCCGCCTCGGGGAATGACTGAGCGCCCCTTGCCTCTGCAGACGGTGGGTGAGTCTCTGCTCTACATGCTGGAGAAGTGCCTGGGCCCCGCATTCACGCCGGCCACACAGGCTGCCTGGAGCCAGCTCTACGGGGTCGTGGTACAGGCCATGAGTCGGGGCTGGGACGGCAAGTGAGAGGTGACCCCTGCCTGGCAGTGGCCCCCCCATCTGTGTGTCTGTTGGTCTGTGTCCATTGTAGCCCCTGCTCTTCAGGCCTCCCTGCATCTTGGTCTTTGTCCCCTTGGCCACACTGGAGAGATGATGGAGCAGCTCCCCGAGCGCACACACACACACACACACACACACACACACACTGTTGAAGGAGTGGCTTTTCCTTCAGGAAGGGGCTTCTGAGCTGCCCTCATCCCCACAGCTGCTTCCCTGCCTGCCTTTTAACTTCCCTGGCAACCCCTCTTGCCTCATGAGGAGCAGTGGAATTTGGGGGGCAGAGGTGGCATGGGGCCAGGAAGGGGCTCTGAGAGCATGAGGCTCTTTGTCCATCCACACCCTTCTCAGCAGAGCCCAGCCCAAGACGGGACAAGTAGCTGGGCTCCAGGACTTCCACTCTGCCTGCCTAGGCTCTGTTATGCTTTCCTACCCAGGTTTCACAAAAGAGGAGAAAGAGCGGCTTCCCCTCAGGGCCCTATGCTGTGTTCCAGCACAGGGACATGGAGTGGGAGCAGGGGAGGCCTGCCCTAGTTCTGGGCTCCGCTGTCTCTGGGCTGCTTGTGTGCCCCTGGAGAGAGTAGTTTTCCTCTGGGAGAACTTCCCAGGCCCTCGTCCGAGTTCCAGTGGCTTTTCCTTCCTCCCTGCTCCAGCAGAGCCACCACCTCCTTTCTGCTCACCTACCAGGTGCCCATGGTGTGTCTGCACTTGGGAAGGTGGGTGAGGGAGAAGGCAGCAAACTGGGCCCTCTGTCCGCCCCAGCCACCTGCGCTATTCTTTTGCTCCCTGCTGTGGTCCTAGAAACTCTCAAGGAATAAACATGTCTGTATGCCTCAGGGACTGGTCTTTTCTTGGGCCTTGCCTGCTCTAAATGAAGCTGCAGGGTGGTGGGACTTCAGGCTGGGGGGACTTGGTTGGTGGCACCAAGGCCAGAGCAGGTGGAAAAGAAGGGAGAGGCCGGGGGAGGCCAAAGGGTGGCAATGGAGATGGAACTACTGGTTTGGGGACCACACTGGCTGGCAGGCCACCAAACCCAGCCTCCCTTGCAACTAGACAGGGCAAGGGGACAGCTCAGTTCAGTGTGGCTGCCGATTCAGCAGCTCTCCCATTTGGAATCAGACATCAGCTTGTCTTGCATTTGTGCCATCGTGTGTTGGTCAGTTCCAACATACAGCACCCCTGAGTCCAGAGTGTGGACCTGTCCGTGAATCAGGGGTTTTGTGGGAATGATGGGTGCCAGGGAGCCTGGGACATGGGGAGGAGAAGCAGCACTGAGAGTGGCCCTCACCCGAGCGGGCTTGGGAGTGATCACAAGGCTCTCGGGCCTCCCACGCATGTGCCTGCCTGCAGCTGGTCCAGGAGGGGCTGGAGGGGCTGCTCCCAGGCCAGCTGTCCCAAGCCCACACTGTTGAGACTGGTGCCGGGAGGGCCCTGTTAGCCCCCAGCTGAGGCCTCATTTTTACTAAGCTCAGATGTCAGGCCCTGCAGGGCAGTGTGGCTGCAGCCATCGGGTCAGCACATGCTCAGAAAGCGCCTTCTTCAGCCCTACAGGCTCCAGCAGTCAGGGCCTCATGGGCGCCTGACCCAGCGCCAGCTCAGACTCAGTCATCAGAGCCTGACTTACGTTCCAAGGGTTTGACTTCCACTCGGGTGATTGGGATGATCTGGCTCTGATCCATGTCTTGAGCTGTCCCTCTCCTAGGGGCTCTCACCTCTGGACAGCCCAGCCGTGTGCACCCACAGGCAATTCCTTTCCTCCTGCAGGTTCAAGTTCTCTGCCTTACTTCAGCCCACAGCTCCCATCTTATCCAAAGATTGGCCCCCTCCCCTCTCCAGCTCCCACCCCACTTACTTTTTTTTTTGAGACATTGAATGAGAAAAATAATTTTATTTAGTTCTTCATCCAGTTTTTGTTGCTCCAACACGTAGCTGTTTATGTGGTGCTGGGGTTCGAACCCGGGTCCTCACGCATGCCAGGCAAGCACTGTAACCGCTGGGCCACCGCTCTGGCCCTCCATTCACTTTTTTGAGAGCAGGAGTGGTCTTTCTCTCTGCTGTCTTCATGTCCCTGCTTCCCAGGAGAGAATGGCAGCTTGTTTCAGCCAGGCAACAGCAACCGCATCTTGCCAAGTTCATGGCCCACAGCCCCTTGCCCTTGTGCTCAGCAGTTCTAGAAAGGGTTGATCACTAAGCCCCGGTTTTTAAAAAAATCCCAAGACTAGGGAAGCTCCATGCACACCCCCCAGGAGCGACATAAAACAGCTTAAGGTTTCCCATGTGACCCCCTTTTTTCCTCCCTGCTGAAGACTTTTTAAATACAGCTTCATGTTCTTTAACCTCTAATTCTTTCTGAATTTCTAAGTACTTTTTTTTCCCTGCGTTTCAACCCATCAACATCTCAGCACCCCCTGGGGCCCTGTGGGAATTCAAAAAATTTTTTTTTTTTTAAGAAAGAGGGGACAGTAGAGAGAGAGAGAGAGAGAGAAGCAGTCTTTATTTAGTTTTTCAAGTGGCTTTCGTTGCTCCAAGACTTTGTTGCATACGTGGTGCTGGGGTTCGAACTCGCGTACTTGTGCACGCCAGCCAAGTGCCACAACCGCTGAGCCACCACCGCTCCAGCCCATAATTCAAACTTCTTGTCTGAGAAATCTCTCTCTGCTACTAGTTTGCTCAACTCGGGAAGCAAGCAAGGTCCACCTCATGCCCTGGGCTGTCTCCCCTAAAACTTTGTCCCTCCCAGCTCCCCGCCCCGTGGTTTAGCCAGGGACTCCCAGTCGCTCATGGCCTGTCCCGCATTCTGACTTAACTTGCTTCTGTGCCCATAGTGACTGTTGGCTGTGGCTAGCTCAGGAACTCTCTCCTTCCTTCCTAGGCCCCTCCAGGAGCCCCAGGGCCTGGCTGCTGCCCCTGCGGATTCTCCTTCTCACCTCTGGGTGTGGGCCCAGCGCTTGGCCCCCTCCTCCCTTGGCTTACTCCCTTCTGGATCTCAGCTGATGCTTTGTTTTACCACCAGCCCGGTGCTGATGACCCTGCTCCCAGCCATCTCTTTGACATCCTCCTGTGGCATCTAAAATGTGACATGACCACAAGGGACTGGTGTCCCCCAACCCCCGCTCCATCCTAGCATTCTCCATCTTGTAGACTACTGCTTACTGAAAAACTGGGGCTTTTCTTTACTTCTTACCTTCAGACCCCATGTCTAAAAGCAGCCGTGAGTCCTCGGTCCCTATTGTAAATGTCACCACTTCTCTTCCTCTGCCCCTAGCCCCAGCGACCACCAACCCCTCCTGTGCATAGTGGCTGCCCTGGGTCAGCTCCCCTCCCCCACCCACGCTGGGCGGCCTCCTTGAGCTCTCTAGGCTTCCTCCCTGTGGGGACAGAGGGTGACAATCTCCAGTTGTTTGCAGAATGGAACGTTGTGGAGGCAACTTGGAATGTTACACATTAAAATGTATTTAATACCACTGATCTACTTGAAAAATGTTTTGAAATTGTAAATGTCATATTTTACAATTTAGAAAAATTGAAAGAGGGGATGGAGTGGTGGCTCAGTGGTTGGAGTGCTTGCCTAGCATGCACAAAGATCCGGGTTCAAACCCCAGCACTACATACGCAACTGAGTATCAGAGAAATAAAGGCCAGATGCAAAAATAAAATAATTTCTCTCCTTCTCTCTTTAAAATAAAAAAAAATTAAAAAACACTAAAACCATAAGAGAACCACACCACTGCCCTGCTCAGAATCTTCCAGTTGCTTCCTCTGTCACTAGCAACCCCGGAACCTGACCAGGGCTACAGAGCGCATTCTCAGACCTCCCACCTCTCTGCTCTGGCCGCTCTGCCTCCTCACTGCCCTTGGGTCCTGTGCTTGTCCCTGCAGACTCTGCTCCTCCCACTTTCCCCTCTGTGAAGCTCATCCTGGATCCACCGGATCAAAACAGCCCCTCGTCATCTCTGTCATTCCCCTGCCCTCGTCCTGCTTGGCTCTTCCTTCAAAGCACTTGTCCCCCGCCTGCCACCAATTATATAACCTGTTTACTACACTTGAACCTTCTCCTGCTTGGAAGTGGGCAGGCTGATATCAAAGCCACTTTGGCCTAGTGTTCAGGAGGGAAGGAGAGATTCTTCACACTGTTGCTGCAGGTGACAAGGTGATCATCCTGAGGCCTGGTGTGTCATGCTGTGGCCCAAACAGTAGTCATAATGAAAGATCATTATGACGGAGGTTGTGTCCAAGCTGGGGAGATACACCACCTCCTACCTCTCCCCACAGTCATTTGAGGGACATTAGTAAACACAGGATACCACCTTAGATATTTGGGTTTATCCAGGCTTCCGGCCTGGGTGTTGAGAGTGCTTAAAAATTTCTCAGGAGATTCCCATTTGTAGCTGGGCTGGAGAACCCAGTGAATGAGGCTTGAGTGACACGGGCTGCTGGTTGTCAGAGCCAAGGGACCATCGCATCTCTAGACAACGGCCTCTGTTGAGTGAACCCTGGAGCGCGTCTTTCCGTGAGCCAGGCCCCCTGCCACTCAGGGCTTTCCCGGAAGCATACCTGGAGTTGACCCAGGAAGGTGGTACCTCAGGACAGCCCTGACTTCTCCAGTACCACGGCTTTGAGAGGGCAGCCCAGAGCTGCCCTGGTGGTGCCCTTGACCTCCCTGGCTTGGACTCCAGGCGGAGGATCTGAGGAGCCCTGAGTGCTTCTGCTCCCTCCCAGACTTGGCAGCACCCTGCAGGGTGCTCAGCCCCATGTGTACAGCCCTGTGGCTGGCATCCTGGGCCTCCCTGGCACCAAACTTCCACTTAGCCTTCCTGCAGTCGCCTGCCGAGTCAGGTGTGTCCACTGTATGCCTCAGGCCTTCCTGGTCTGCTGAGCTGAGGGGGTCAGCCAGCCCACCCTCCCTGAGCACCTCCCATGCTTGGGCTCATGCTTGGGCTCCAGCCCTCCCTCCTCAGCTTCTTTGTCTTGTCCGTCTCCACCTGAGCCAAGTCCCCTGGCAGGGCTGCTGAACACAGGGGTGGCCCAGGGCCTGCCATCTGGAACCCCGGGAGGCTGCTGGCCCCTGGGAGGAGACCCTAAGAGACAGCTGTTGTGACAGGAGCAGAGATCCCAGGAGAAGGGCCCTTTCCTGTGTTGGCCGTCAGCCTGCCCAGCCCAGGCAGGAGTCTGTGCAACTCTGTCCCTGGCATCCAACAGCCCTGGTAGGTTAGGTGTCACCTGGCTTGACTTGAAAAGCAGCTTAGAGGGAATGGAAGGGTGGTCCCAGGCCCTAGGCCCAGAATCAGACCTGCCTGCACCCACTGATGCATGAGAGCTTAAGCATGTGGCACAGTGAGGGCAGTAGTAGTGAGGAGTCCTCTGGCAGCCACCCCTAGACTGTCACCCTCTGTCCCCATAGGGAAAATTCTCCCCTACCCCAGGTGAATCTGAGCTATTCAGTAATAGGGCAGAGTGTTGACCTCATGTCCTCCTAGCCCTACTTTTTCTTTTTTCTTTTTAAAGTAGTGGGGATTGAACCCAGGGGCACAGTACCACTGAGCTATAGCTACAGCCTTTTTAAAAAGTTTCTGTATTGGACAGGGTCTCACAAAGTTGCTGTCTTTGAACCTGCGATCCTCCTGCCTCTGCCTCCCGAGTAGCTGGGATCACAGGCTGGCACCACTGCAACCGGCTTCCCACCTGACCTGCCCAGGGTCATCAGCTGGCTGGAGGAAAGGCCAGAACCATGGTCTCTCAACCCAGAGACATGTGCCCTGGACAGGGAATTGCTTTCCCCTCCTTCCACAAGTGTGAAAACCTTTGCATTTCTTGTCCTGCCCTGGCCTGACCCAGCTTGCTGCACACACCTCCCTGGTGCCCAACCACTCTTTGACCCTGTCCCTGGCTAGGCATAGACTTGAGTCCTGTCTGTCACTCTTCCTGAGGCCTCCACCTGAGATCTAGTCCAGCCTCTGGCAGAGGCCAGTCATCTGCTCCAAGGGCCCAGCACTCACCCAGGACTTCTGCTGCCCAGGGGAGGCTGCCCTGATGGCTTCCGTGGAGGAGGCAGTGCCATTTCCCATCCCTCCAGCAGACCAGTAAGGCCTTGCCAGGCCTTCCTTGGGGGCGAGAGGATCTCAGAAGGGGCATCTCGGGCCCTAGGGGCAAAAGCCATGCAGTGAGGCGTGGTGCCCAGGGCTGCAGACCTTGGCGGGTCATCCCATAGCAGCTCTGGTTCCTTGCAGGCAGAGGGGAGCCCTGCTGGGCTGGCTGAGATGCAGAGGCGCAGGCTGGCAGAAGTTGGGAGGACTTATTTATTCAAGGCACAGTCATAGCATTGATAACAAGAAGGTTCAGCATTCTGGCACATTCCTTTAGTGGTGGTGGCCAAGGCTAGTCCACAGCCCCTCGAGGGCCCCCAGAGGATGCAATGCTGCTGATAGGCACTTTGCTTCCAGAGGCAGCTGAGGGACAGGCAGGCAGGGCTGGGGCTGCTCAAGGCCTGGGGAGGGCCCCCCTCGGGGCTCTAAGCCATACCAGGTCCCCCAAGAGGCACTCCCTCCAGAAAGGATTGTGTGTATGGATTTGGGGTGGGGTAGGGAGGGATTGTGGCAGACAAGCCAAGACAGGTGTGGAATGAGAGTGGGTGGGAGGGGATGTTCCCAGGGAGGGCCTGGATATGGTGCATATGTGAGGAGCTAAAGGAGCCCCCAACACCAGGGAGGTGGGAGGCTGAGGTCCAGCTTGCTCAGCAGGGCCATGTCCACTGCCCTAGGTCTCCAGGAAGAGTAGAGAAGCAAGTAGAGTCTGCCGCTCTCCCAACAGACACACCAGGTTTCACTTGACCCCAATTTAGATGGGAGTCCCCAGCCATCCTACCATGATGTCTACAGGACCCTTTCCATACGCAGCTTCCGTGGACTTCGGGGGGAGGAGGGGAGGGACAGCAGCAGGACCAGTGGCAACAGTCCAGCCAGGCTGAAGGGACCGGGGGCAGGAGCCTGCCCAGAGGAATGCCCAGGGAAGGAGAGGCCCCAGGCCAGCCTCTGGCAGCACTCCATGCCCTCTGCTACCAAATAGCCACCGCGGGCTCAGGTAGGGCCTGGAGCTGGTCATTTCCCACTGTGGGCAGGGCTTCCTTCTGTGTCTGACCACTCTGCTGCAGAAAGGCCCTTGTCCCTCCTTGCTTGGTGAAAATCCAGAGGAGGGGTCCCTGGGTGTGCAGGGCCTGGGTGGGTACACTTTTTTTTTCCCTTTAGTCCAAGCTGGAGAAGGGATGGGAGACGGCCTCCTCCCCAGCTGACCCAAGATCTCTGGAAAGCTCCTCCATGCCAAAGTAGGAGCCAAGCCCTGGGGGAACAGCACAATCTGCCCTGAGGGCAGCTGTTTCTTGGCTGGGGTGAAGCTTGAAGCTGGGTCTGGACTGTGGGCAAAGTTGGACCAGGAATAGGCCTAGGTGACCTGCATTCAGGGAGGCCATGTGCCTGGGACACAGTGGGAACACTGAGGTGAGGTGAACCTGGGCCCACTCACAGCAGGCCAGCAGCAAGGAGGGAGCTAGACTTCTGCAGATGGGACACAAGAGGCAATCTGGCTCGTGTGGTTCACTAAGGCCCCAGAAGGCCCTTCTTCATGTCCATGCTGGCTGGGCAGCAAGGTGGCCCTGATGGCAGCCCGTCCCAAGAGGCAGAGGCCAGTACCCGTGCCCGGCAGCCCCCAGGTGTAGGCACCTCTGAGAGGGTATCCTTGCCCTACCTTGAAAAGCTTCTCCATGGAGAGACACGGCCCTCACCCCACCCCACACCTCCTGGGGTAATGTCACTGTTGGAAGCTTCTGCAGTGTCTGAGCCAGGGCCACATTGGAGGCCACTTGGTGTTCTTCAGTGTAGGGCAGCCATCAGAGGGGAGAAAGGATCCTACCTGGAGGGCAGGGGATGGCAGGGTCTTCATTTTGAGGCCTGGGTTTCTTAGTTGTTACCCATCTGGGCCAGGCTGGGGACCCAGCACTCAAGATGGATGAGGGGCAGGGGAAGCACTTAGTGGCCATCTCCTTGGCTTTGGGAAATTCTCATTTGGCCCCATGGCGTGGGTTTTGGGGAGAGGACCCACCCTCCATCAATGCTGCTGCTGCCCCCTCCACCTTATAGCAACCGCAAGAACTAGGCATGGTTTCCTTCACCAGAACGCACGCAGGTCTGGTTTAATGAGCCCAGGTGACCTTGTCCCAGCTACCCTGATCACCCTGCAGGTCCTGGGGACATCTCACAAGGGGTTCAGTCACCTCTTCTCAGGTCTGTGGTCTCAGCTGCAGAGACATGGCAGAGCCCGGCAAGAAGACCTGTGCCGACACTCCAGGGTCTCCATGATGCTCAGTGCACATACCTTTGCCTCTTTGGACGGCAGGGGAGGAGCAGGGGGGTGGAGCAGCAGAGCTCCTTGAAGGGCAGCTGGAGCAGGGGTGATGGAGAGACCCCAGGGTGCCTCGGTGGGCTTCTTCCTGCCTCCTCCCTTACATACACCTTCTCCATCTTGACCCCAGGAAGGTACCCTGGCGCTCCGCTGTGTCCTGGGTTTCAGCCACCTCTCCCAAGACTTGGTGTTTGCCTTCTCCATCCCATCCCGGGATCCCTTGGCACTGCCCAGAATCTCCCGTTCTGGGCGGTCAGCAGGTCAGGGTGTCCATGTGGCCATGGCTGGGTGGCAGCTGTCTCCATCCGGAGCTTCCCAAAGTCTGTGGGAGGAGTGGGGAGGTCCGGGCTGCCCTCCTGCCTCCCCCTGCCAGGTCTCCGCTGGTCCCTGACTGGAGTCCTGATCAGTGGTACTGGCTCTGGCCCTCCAGTTCCAGCCCTTCCTGAAACTGGGCAGAGTCCAGCTCCCTTGCAAAGCCCCTCAAACCGCTCTCGTCTTCTCCCTCTTCCGGCTGGCTGTTCATGGTGCCATAGGTGTGCCGGGCTGGGGAGGAGGCTGGGGTCAGGCTCAACTCCGGCTCTTGCAGCACGGTGGCCACGTAGAGCTGCTCGGGACAGAGAGATGGGGGCAAGGTCACATCCAGAGCGAGGCCTGGGGCATACCCTCTTCCCTCATGCTCTACCCCGTCTCCCCCCTCTGTTCCTCCAAGCCATGGTTCCTTCCTTTCTCCCCAGCAGCCTGGATCCTGAGCATCTCTCCCACCTGAGTACCTCTGATATCCTAGGGCTAATTTATCTTTTTTATTTATTTATTTAGGTACCAGGGGTTGAACCTCAACAGCGCTTAACCACTGAGCCACATCAGCAGCCCTTTTTTATGATCTATGAAATCCAGGAATTGCCCCAGGAATGCCTGAGACTGCAGATATTAGAAAACATTATAAGTACCAGGGAAAAGAGCAATTTATCACCTTCACTTTGAAAATAGGTAATTATGGGGGCTGGAATGGTGTCTCAGCGGTTATAATGCTGCCTGGCAAGCACAAGGATGCGGGTTCGAACCCCAGCACCGTGTACACAATGAAATGTAGGCACAATGAAGCCACATGAAAAACTAAACAAAAATGATCCTGTCTTTCTCTCTCGCTGTCCCTCTCTTTAAAAAAAGAAAATAAAATAGGTAATTATGGGATAGAGTAAAACCTTTCCATAGGAGCTTATTCTGGTGGAACCTCATCAGCCTCATCAGCTGGGGCAACAGTTTTCCTACAAAAGAATCTAGACATTTGCATAGTGCCAAACAAACTACCCACTCCACAGAGGAGGGCAGGGAGTCCTGTCAGCATGGTCGCTGGGAACAGAAGGGGTCCTGCAGTGAGGCACAGCGTGCCCTGGAATGTACTCCAGTCCCCATGTTGAACTGGAGCATATCAAGGCCTCGGACTGAACTTGTAGTTCTCAGGGAAGGTGGGAGAGTGTGAACCTGCTGCAAGACATTGTGAAGGTACAGCCAGAACATCAAAAAGTGGGACATTGAAGGACTTCTCACTTGGTCTCTCCAACAAATCCAAGAACGGACTGTCCTAAAATAAGAGGAACACAGCAACCAGCTGCACAGCTACTGGACGGGGTCTTGGTTTGAACCAGTTGTAAAAGATATTTCTGGATTTATTAGGGCAACTTGAATATGGTTTGGGTATTTGAAGAGATTAAAATGTATAGACTTGGCAAGACAGTATTTGTTAACTAAAATGAAGGTTATCAAACCAGATGTAGGGTATCATGTAATTTTATCAAAGACTATATAGTTACATATATAAGCATAATTACCTAGTACAGACACAAAAACATACATAAATATTTGGAAGAATATACGCCAGGGTATCAGCGATCTTCTCTGGGTGGTAGGAATATGAACTTTTTATTTCCTTATTCTTGCTTATCTGTTTTTATCCCATAATTATCTACAATTTTGTCATAATGAAAGATTAAAAAATTCTAAGCCAGGAGCAGTGGTGAGCGCCTGTGGTCCCAGCTATTCAGGAGGGTGAGGCAGAAGATTGCTTGAGCCTGGAGTCGAAGACCAGCCTGGCTAACATAGTGAGACCCTGTCTCAAAAAATAAATGAATAAGTAAACAACAAAGTCAAGCAATTTTTTTGTAATACTGGGCGCTGAACCTAGTGCCTTGTACCCGATAGGCAAGCACTCTACCACTGAGCTATACCCAGCCCTCTAGTAAATTTTTTTTTTAATCACAGGCTGCACAGTCTGACTGAACTGGTTCAAACTTTGTCCTGCCACTTCCCTGCTTAGTGCCCTAGGGTCTAAATGAATTCACCTGCTGGGACTTGGAGTAATAGCTGAATGGTAGAACACATGCCTAGCATACAGGAGGCACTGGGACCCCCCAGTTTTTTTTTTTATTCCCAAAGGTGAATAAAAGCCCTTATCATTTGGGTTTATCAAAAAGACAAGACAGAAAATGGCAAAGCACCAAGTTCCTAAGAATCTGATCGCTCTGCCAACAGTAGGAGCGGGGAGAGACTTTCCTGCTCTGGAGTCCAGCTGTCCTCCCTGCCTCCTCTCGGAGACAGTCTGTCCCTGACCATAGGGTGTTCTCCAAGTGAGGCCAACCTGGAGTTCGGGCTGCTCTGTGTGCACGTGCGTGGGCGTTTCTGCTGCTGCTGCTGTCTAGGCACTTTTACTCAGCCCTGGTGACCAAGGGGAAAGCTCATCTCCCACAGGCCCTGCCCACAGGCTCACTCCGCACATCCACTAGCAGGGAACCATCTTCTGCTTCCCTACACACTCCCGATTCTCTCTTCCAGCCCTTGCACAGGCGCTGCTCTCTCTCCAGTGCTCTTCTCTCACCCTGTTTCACCTGGAAACCCTCCTTCCACTCCTGGAGTTGGAGGAAGCTTTCCCAAGTGCCCAGGCCAGCTGGCACCCCTCTGTGGTGCTCCTCCGAGGTGCCCAGCACTGTGGCATGGACAAACTGGTGCCCAAGCTCAGTGCACACCTCGGTGGCTGTGCACATGTACTGTGGCAGGGGTGTGGAGAGTGCTCTTGCTCATCCAGGCCCAGCCCAGCCTGACTTTGAGCCTAGCCTCAGCTCTTGGCGGGCTCACTCGTCTGGTGCGGCCCCTGCCTTACCATTTGGTGCATCCGCCAATAGCTCCCTGCAGCTCTGTCGGCGCCGCCTCTGCCCGGCACCTGTGCCCTGGAGGCAGCCTTGGGTCCTGAGGCCGAGCCCCAGCATGCCCCTGGGTCTACACGACTGAGGTCTCTGAGATCGGGTTCCCCCTGACCGAGTACATCCTCTCTGGCTGCCTCCTCTCGGGGTGCCTTCTAGAGTATGTCGAGTAAATGATGGATCTTCTTCCCTCCCGGCTCTTCAGCCAGGGCCACGGCAGCATTTGGACCTGGGCCAAGTCCTGCTGCGTCAGAGGATGGAACCCAGGGGCCCCGGCTCCTCCCCAATACCCAGGACAGGCACTGAACGCTGGTGCCCCCACATCATTGGAGTGGCCACCCCTGCAGGCCCCACCCTCGTGACCTGTCCCTAGGGTGAAAGTGGTGACTCACAAGGGATGTAGGTGTGGAGGATGTGCTGCTTGGCTCCACGTCAAACACTGTCTCCGTACGCTCCTCAGGCTGCAGCAGGAGAGAAGTGGTGGGTGGTCACAGGATAGGGGCTGCTCCTTGGCCCTTCCTCTCCACATGCAGAGGGGCCTGGCCCTGCATCTGGGCCTCTCACCACCCTGACACCCAATTCATCATCTTCCTTTCCTGAACTTCACCCCATTTGGAAGGGCGGAAGCTCATGGAGAGAGGCAGAGAGCTAGGATGCTAGGAGACCCTTCTGGAATGTTCTCTTCCCAAGGATTATAAAGGGGGGAGTGAGCAGAGTTGAAGTTGGGGCTCAAAGATGGGCCTGCTTTGACCTCTGTCTTCTTAGGATGCCCCTCTATTGTGTTTGGAAGGAGTCCTAAACTGGTCCAGTCTGGGTTCCCTGCCACCCTCCTTCTCCAGAGTGACAGTCAGGCAACCAGATCCTGTGACACTGCTGTATTAGAAAGACGGTGGGGGTGTTGTCATTCACTCCAGCTCTTCTCTGGTATGGCTCTCAGGCCAGCCATGGGGCAGACGGAGGTAGGTGCCTGTGTCCAGAGCCCCAGTCATAGACACCAGAAGCAAAAGATGCCACCTCCAAGAGGCTCCCTCTGCCAACGCAGCAGGGCTTCAGCTGTTATGATCAACTTTCTTTTCTTTACATTCATTTAAAAAGGAAATGGTTTACTGATATAAGTTAACTGGAAAAATAAATACATAACTATAAAAAGTAAAAAATTATGTTTTGGGCCACTGGACATCGTTTCATCCGGGGAGACATCCACGTTGGGAAACAGTGATGAAGACACACAGGTGCTAGACTGCCCTTCTCCCATGTGGCCTAATGATTAGACTGGCTGCCCTACCAGAGAGCCAGAGGAATCAAGGAGGCTACCTCCAAATAGCCAGGAATTCAAAAAGGTGAGATGACTCTCAGCTCTGCCCCAGGGGCTCATCGGCAAGCCACCTCCCTGTCCCCACCTGCTTCTGTGCCATCCTCCTCCAGCCCTGGAGCGGCGCTCACCGCCCAGGGCTGCACTGGACTCACAGGGTAGGAGCGGGCCCAGCAGCCTGCTGTTGGAGGAGGTGCCAGTGGGCAGCAAAGGAAAGGGCAATGTCTTCTGGCAGGTGCCAGCCTGCACTAGAGCAGGGCGTGGATACCCACAGTCCAAGAGAAAGGGTGGACACTCCTGTCACATGGTGCCCTGGTGGCTGGGCCAGGAAAGTGTCCCAGAGCTATGTGAACAGGGGCTGGGACAACCAGCAGAGGAAGGGCAGGCTAGCAACTCACCTCATAGTCAGTGACTGTCCGAAGCTTCCCCAGAAAAATGCCAAAAAAGGCAATTATCATGGAAATGATGAGCGCGGTCATGGTAAAGAAGGTGATGCTGTGGAGGGAACCTGCCGAGAAGATAAGGCTGTGAGCGCGCAGCTGTAGAGCTGGGTGGAGGCTACCAGCCGAGATGGGGCAGATAGCTGGGGACCATCTGAGGACCTGCTGAGGGGCTCTGAGCTTGGGGCAGAGACCCTTGCCAAAATCCCCTCTGAGAACAACTGGGATCAGTGAGCTTGGTGACATCATCCCTCTGTTCTGTTTGGTCAGTTCAGAATTTGGTAACTTTAAATTCCATGAAAAAAATAAAATGTTTTGATCAACCTAAGTATCCACACATCAATGCCCATAAAATAAGTCCTTCTTGACCGGTCAACTACCTCTCTTACCATGGTTCCTGGGAAGTATCTGTGAATTATCATTTCTGCCACTACCTCCACAGTCTCTGAACCCCATTTCTCCCTGTGAGCCCAGACTGAGCATGCTCATTACCTGTGCTAATGCACTGAAAAGCAATCCAGAATTCAAATGTCATTTATAGCCCCCAGAAGCAGTGGTGCTTGCCTGTAATCCCAGCAACCTGGGAGGCTGAGGCAGGAGGATTGCGAGTTCAAGACCAGCCTCAGCAACTTAGTGAGCCCCTAAGCATCTTAGTGAGACCCTGTCTTGAAATAAATCAATAAAACAATGGACTGGGGATGTGGCTCAGTGGCAAAACACCTTTGTGTTCTAGCCCCAGTACCAAAAAAAAAAAAAGTCATTTATAATTCACATGGGAATATTCAGTTCCTTTTCTTTTTTTTTAAAGAGAGAGAGGGAGAGTGAAAGACAGAATCAATTTTACTTAGTTTTTCATCTGATTTTCCCATTGCTCTGACACTTAGTTGTGTTTGTGGTGCTGGGGTTCGAACCTGGGTTCTCAGGCATGCCAGGCAAGCACTCCAACCGCTGAGCCACCACTCCAGCCCCCTTATTTGGTCCCGTTTTATTGGCAACGGTTTTCTAACTAGGTAAATATGGAAAGTCACTCTTTACAGTCAAAGGTGACCACTTACTGCACAAAATGATAAACTACTTTCACACCCCAAAACACAGAGCTGACAACCAGTAGCCTTTAAGGCAGCTGCTGACTGGCAGGAGTTCAAATAGTCTCTTCATAACACAGGAGAATGCCCAGAACAAAACGTCAGGGAAAATCTCAGGATTCAGGAGTGCAGGTTATAAGGTGGATGGTTATGAGCTCCCTCTCATTTTGCTCCCCATCCCAGAGCAAAAGCTCAGGAGGAGGTCTGGTTGTAGGAGAAATCCAGCTCTGGATGAGACCATAGGAGACTTAAGTTTAGGCCTTTATTTTTTTTCTATTTTTTAAAAACAAACTCATCGTCCTTTTTTTCTAAGAAAAAGACATGGGAAAAAAAGTGCTAGATGACAGGAAAAGGCTAGCAGGATAAGAAATAGGGAGTGACGACAAATGGCTAGGCCTCACTAATGACAGACTTCTCTGCTCTCAGATGCCACCATGACGGAGAGAAAAGGAAACAGGGCTTCTCCTCCTCCACCTCCCTGAGTAGGTTACGGTCAAGTGTCCTGAGGGAAGGCAGTGCGGGTTGGTGGCTGCCTGGTGGCAGGGGTGACTCAAAGGGGAGAGAGCCAAAGGATGTATAGTCTCTGTGGTCTGTGGGGACTTCCAGGAAGGTGTCTCTGGGCTCCCCTGTGTATCTGAAGAGCCAGGGGGAAAGCTGGCCATCACCGCAGGATCTGACTACTCTTCTAGGTTTATGGCAAACCCATAAAACCTGGCACCTTATAGGATCCAGGGGAAATGTCATAGGAATTGAGTCCCCCGTATCTAACATTCTTTTTCCTGTCAGCTTGGATTTAGAATGAAGGGATGTGACAATTCTTGCCCAAACCAAAATCCATACAAATCCTCAAAGCTTTGTCAAGACACCCAAGGCTCAGAGGAGTCATTGGACTTGGCTGAGTCTGATGAGAAACACCTGGCTCACCCTGGGCTTTTGTTCTCCAATAGTGGGCGTGAGGGACCCACAGAGGAGTGGGGCAGGCAGAGGCCAGGCAGGTTTGTCACCCACCTACTCGCAGGATGGAGAAGAACAGCATCCAGAATAGGCCGAGGAGGGGCGCGAAGATGGCCTGGTAGACGGCGGCCATGTGGATCTGCTCGTTCAGCTTGGTGGGTGCGAAGGAGAAGTACATGTTGTAGCGGTCGGTGAGGTGCTTCATGCACAGGTACAGCAGCCCTGGGCAGGGTGAAGTGTGGAGGCACATTAGTGGCTACTTTGACAGTCAAGACCTGTACTCCCTCCAAAGTCCCCATAGGTCTGAGAAGCAGGAGTACGAGCTGTGGGAGTGGCAAGAGCCAAAAGCAGGCTGTGGACAGTGCCCTCTGGGACTAGTGGCTTCCCCTGAGCCCCCAGAACCTACCCTGCCAGCTTGACAGAGCCATCATTCAAGCATTCATTCAACCAACGCTCTGTCAGCGCACATACCATCCCGGCCCTGCCCCTGACACCTCCCCACCACGGGCTGTCCCAGGTCTCCTTGGGCTCCAGGAGGTAGCCCGACGTGGCTCCAGTCTAAGGGTGTGCAGACCTAGGTGTGCCTCCTAGATGACTCACCAAAAGGGACGATGATGGGACAGGTGATGCTGTACGCCATCACCACACTGAAGACATTCAGCATCCACGCGTACTCCCGCCCGTACTGGAAATCTATGGCCTGGTTCTAGGGTAGAAGGCAGGGGTCACCCCTCTGCTTGACTGCTTCTGTGGCTCCTCCTGGGAGCCGGCTGGCAGCTCAGGCCTGGAGGCTGAAAAGCAGCCACCCATCCATAGGCCTCCACCCTGGTCCCCTCCCAAGAGAAACTGAGGACTGTGCCCAGGGAAGGACTGGGTCTCACCTTCCTGATGTGCACTCTCTCGGGCTCTGATCTGGAAAAGAAGAGGCGAGTGCTGTACATGAAGAGGGACCCCAGGCGCATCAGCTCCATGCCTGTACCCAGCAAGGCTGCCGTGATCACGTAGTTGACAAAGAAGGCGCCATTATCTGGCAGGAACACACACCTGGGCAGTGGAGAGAGCAGAACACAGTGACAAGCCAGGGGACATAGGGAGGTGCGGGAAGGGAGGAGGAGAGAGGAAACAGTAGAGGAGTGGGGATATAGACTAGGCAGCCATGTGCCTGACTGACAAGGGACTGTGGATATGATGGAGGTCCCATAAGTTCTTATCCCCCAGCAAGGCTGCAGCCTTCATAGTTTGAGCAAATACACACTGTGGTGTTTGCGCAATTAAGTCACCTAGCAACGCAGTCCTCAGAAGGTGTTCTTGCCATAAAGCAACCATGACTCTGTGTGTGCGTGTGTGTGTGTGTCCTCAACCTCATTTAAGTTAATGAGCAGCCCTTCTCATCAGGGATGAGGAGAGGCAACACAATTTGGCTGCACGTGGGTGTGTGAGGAGACATACAACTGGCTTCCAAAGCCGGAGTGTCTGAATTCTGGGGGACTATGACATGGGATGGGAGAAATCACATACTTATTTTCATTAACTGAAATTTGGCATTTCCTTCGATTAAGAATGTGGGCAACAAACCACAGGAATGTCAGCCACCGTGTGACTTTGTCTCCAATCCAAATCGCATCACAGTTACAGCTGACATCTCCCAATGTCATTTGTGCCCATCCTCATTTCAAAATGATGGTCAGTATTGGACATGCTGCTGAATCTCACATGATTAAAATTCTGCTGTCTACAGATGTGCCCTTGAGGTAACTGGCCAACCTGGGCCACCTAACAGCCAAGCAGCCTCTCCTTTGAATTGGTGTCTTTAGTGTACAAAATACACACACTACAGAGAAAACCAACCATACTGAAGTATAGTTACCAAGATATTTTAAAATGTGGTCACCCAGTGTCTCTGTGACTTCCCAGGGTCCCTGTCTACACAATTATGTTCATTTCCTTGAAAAGATAACTGTGAGCTCCCAAACACATTCAGAACTCCTTCAAAATCTGTTGTTTCTAGATGCCATCAAAGTTGAGGCATGTTTACAAACCTCCTCTTTCCCATATCGAAGCTGTACTGAAGACATTGGCCTAGCCAAAGATGACCCCATCTATCTTAGGGAAAAATAAACCTTAATACAATGACACTTAACTTGGAGAGTTCTGCCCTTGCCTTACAAAGCAAGCTATAGAAGCTTGATGTCATTTGCAACAAATCTTTGAAAATTGGGATTTTCTTTCCTTTTTTTTTTTTTTTTAAAGAGAGAGCAAGAGGGAGAGAATGAGAAAGAGAGAGAAAGAGAGAATCAACTTTATATATTTTTTTCCTCTGGCCTTTGTTTCTCCAACACTTAGTTGTGTATGTGGTGCTGGGGTTTGAACCCGGGTCCTTGCGCATGCCAAGGCAAGCACTCCAACTGCTGGGCCACCACTCCAGCCCCTGAAAAATTGAGATTTTCAACACTTGTAACCATTAAAAAATTGGCTGGTGGATGTTCAACATGATCCGCATGTTGCCTCATGATAGATCCCCACCCCCAATCCAATGTCCTTATTCCAATGATATCAACTTGCACACTGATGTCTTTAAAACAATAATATGCAACTTTAACTTGCCTTTAACAATGCACTATCTTCTTATTGATGTGTTGATAAAGACTGTGTCACAAATTAGATTTTTAAAATATTCTGATACTTGTATTTCAGTATGATTGGTTTTCTTCTCAATCCATGTATTTTGTACACTTAAAGACATCATTCAGTATACATATAAAACTGGAGAGATCGGAACAGGCTCTGTGGATTGTACCAATGTCAAGCTCCTATTTTTATATTGTACTTTTGTCATGCAAAATGTTACCATTAGGGAAAAATAGATGAAGGGCACATGGGACCCCCACCCTATACATTTGGGGGAGAGGGGCAACTTCTTGTAAATCTACAAAGATTTCAAAATCATTCCAAGAAAGGATCCTTGTGCTTTACTGGATTGCCAAAGGGGTCCACCGCATGGGAAAGTTGCTGGCTGCCTGATGAGGGGTACACACAAAGCTCTCTACAGCTCTGTGAGCAGTGCAGGTGTTGGATTCAGGGAAAGGTGCACACGGCCACCCCAATGTGGACACACAGAAGCCCCAGAAAATGTGTGGGAGTACTCACTGGAACCTGATGGTCGCCTGCTCTAAATAGTAGATGTCAAAGAGCCAGCGGAAAAAGACATCCAAACTAGAAGCAAGAAGAAGGCCAGCCCTTTAGTTAACAGATCTATGAGCTCAGGCCCAGGGTTCCAATATTCTCTGCCTCCCCTCCTTCCATCTTCCCTTGGCCAATCCCCAAAGACCCTTGCTTCATTCTAGCTGGCCAGTCAGCTCCCCTCTTTCTTCCTACTCTTCTTTTTCTTTTTTCAAGAGAGAGGGACAGTGAGAGAGAAAGAGAGAATCCATTTTATTTATTCTTTCATCTGGTTTTCTTTGCTCCGACACTTCCTTGTGCATGTGGTGCTGGGGTTTGAACCTGCATCCTCATGCATGCCAGGCAAGCATCGTAATTGCTGAGCCACTGATCCAGCCCTCTCTCTTTCTTCTTAATGTTAGGTTACCTCTGCCCTTACCCTTCGGGCCTTCCAGTTCAAGGCCACCTTTGCCAGCCATTTTCCCTACAGCACTCCTTTTTCTGAATTTCTACCTCATATTGGCTGTGTTCTTGCCCCTTGGGCTGTTAGTCATTTGGTAGGCACACCTGATATGCCATGTTAAAGTTTGCATACCTGGCTCAAAGTACTAGGGTTTGCAGAGTGACAGGTGGGGCTACAGTATCTGAAAGAAGAGGTTCAACTCTAGGGCAAGCCTGGCTGGGAGAAGAGGTGTAATTGGGAGTGAGGTACCTGGTCAGTCCCATGGAGGGCAGGATGACCACCATGAACACCAGAAAGACGTAGCATTTGTGCACTATGATCAGATTCTGGGTTGATCTAGAAGGAAACCAAGAGAGACAACCATCACTGTGTGAGACACAGAAGAACCAGGGGTCTGATCACAGAGGAGAGTCACCAGTGATGTCTGGTACTGGGAGAGGAAGGGGAGGGAGAGCACATGTGTCATATATTTGATGTCTGTATCAAGGAGACATTACCAATGATACTCAGAATCCCTGAAGAATTTTATTAATCAATATAAGCCTTGTTCTTGGGCAGAGAAAGGTCCAGAAAGGATTTCTGTTAGGACAAACCTTCTGGCTTACTGCCTGGCAAATAATATGCACTTTTGGTGTAGGGAATAACTTTTTGTAAGAGAGAGGGACAGACACAACCCAGCACACCTTTCCAGAAAGAAAGCACCTGTTGGCTTTTTGGGATGGTTTCAGGTATCAAAATCATCCCACATCAATTCCAACCCTTAGGCTGGATGGAAGGAACAAGAGCCAGGCTGGTGGGAGACAGGGAGGGGAAGAGGCTGGATGGAATTAAATGGCTGGGCTAGGAGAGGAGGCCCCCAGCTTACCTGGTCCAGTGGGCCTCGAGAAAGGCAGAGAAGTAGACCATCAGAGGCATTATCACCGTGAAGGCCCAGAGCAGCAAGGATGGGAAGAACTGGGTCACAACTGGGCTCTGTAGGGCAGAGGGCAGGAGGGCAGGAGAGACATCAGTGCAAAAGCCCTTTTCCCCTGTAGCCCACCCTGTCTTCTCCCCTAGCCCCTGCCTCTCCCCGTCCAGCTCAATCAGAGAGCAGGCCTGCTTTCTCTGAAGCCGTGGAGCAGCCCGGCTTTCTCTGGTGCCTTCCATGGAGGAGTCCCCTTGGCTGGGGGAAGCAGAGGCTGATACCCCATTCAAGTGGAGTTCCCAAAAGGGGAGGCCTTCTGGGCTGAGATCACTGGAGGGGCAGCCTGAGCTTCCCCTAGTGATTCACCTTAAGGCCAGCATCGATTGCTGTCACTTAACGTCTCTCAGCTCAGGGAGACAACACTGCCTTACTGTGATGTGTGTGAGTAGTGAGGGAGATGCAGGGAGGGTGGGGATGGGGTCTCCCCAGGAAGAGCAGTAAGCACCCAGCATGTGTGTGGCTTGAGGCCTGCTGTGGAATGGACAAAGGAAGCAAAAGAAGTGATGTGGTTTGACTCTGTGTGTGCGTGTGTGGTGTGTGTGGTGTGTGGTGTGTGTGTGTGTGGTGTGTGTGTGGTGTATGTGTGTGTATGTGGGGTGTGTGTGTGTGGTGTGTGTGGTGTGTGGTGTATGTGTGTGGGTGGTGTGTGTGTGTGTGTTTGTGTGTGTGTGTGGCTGGCAACTTGGAGGGGCCAGACTTCTAGCTCATTAGAATAGCAAGGAGGCCACAGGACTTGAAACGGGACCGGTGCTTCCTTGGAACTGCCCTGTGCGTTGGAAGCATCCTCTAACTTCAGGGATGGCTCCTGCTAGACTCCTAGCCTTGGGGTGGCTAATGGTGAGGCAGGTGCAGACAGATCTGAAGGACCCACTTCTCTCCAAGGGCTATGTTGGGAATTATCTTATTTTTTCTTACCCTTAACCCTGTCAGGAACCTTCAGCTCTAGAAAACTTGGGGAGGACAGAGTTGCTCACCTCTGCCATGCCCTCTGAACCACCAACTGGCCAAGAGTGACCTCTATGAAGGAGCCCCCCCAAGCCCACATGACTTGACCATATACCCCCATAAACTCACCCCAGGGAACTGCCTGTGGCCTCCTCCACCCTCCTTCTCCTCTCCAGCCTCTACCTCTAATGGGAGTGATAACCCACATTCATGTCATTCAGAACACAGGGAACTCTACCCCACCACTGATATCACTCCACCTCCATCATGTTGGTGGTGAATGGGCTCTGTAGCCCTGTCCTAGTAGACCCCCCATCCCATCCTCGCCTGAATTCTTCCTTGATCTCCCTGGAGCCCCCAGCCCTGTCCTGAGCAGAGAAGGCACCTGCAGCTTCTCGATGGGGCGGGTGACGTTGTACATGTCGATGGTGTTGATGATGATGGCGGGCGTGGTGAGAAAGAAGAAGAGGAAGAAGAGGAAGGTGTTGATTGCGAGGAAGCGGGCCCACCAATTGAAGCGGCGGATGGACAGGTGTTTCCTAGGGAGGGATGGAGGGGGAGGTGCACTTAGGACACTGGGTCCAAGCCCTTAGAGTTCCTGTGCTCTTTCAAGCATGCAGGCTGTGGACCTGGGCTGCTCTGGTCTACTTTTTCCCTTTGGGCCCAGACTTGGGACATATCTAAGGTGAGCAAAATATAGGTTCAACCTCTTTCTGCAGGGAAATTCATGTTGGGTGCCTAGGCATGGGCAGAGGCTTGTGGCGCTCAGGAAGAACACAGCACAGTTCAGTGGAGGCTGTGTTGGGACAGTGCTGTGCTGGGCCTCATGGAGTCTTTGTTGGGCCATAAGGTAGGGAGAGAAGGGCCTGTCCTATTGCTTTTTGCAGCCTCAGAGCAGTTCAGAGGAGAGGAGAAGATCAGAGGAGGCTTACCAAATAATGTCTTTGGGGTGTGGGGCATGAATGACTCTCCAGCGGTAGGATTTGACGATGGTGGTCACTGAGGACTGCTGGGGGAGCATACCACACTGGACGTACTTGTAATCTTCCAGGATGCTGCAGAGACGGGAGAAGGGGAGGAGAAGAGGTCTGGGGGTAGGAGGATGGGCTCAGGAGGACCACTGTGGCCATCCCACAGGTGGAAGCGCTCTACTTCCTGGGCAACTTGAAGCCTTGGCTATGTGTCTTCGGGACTTGGAGTGTGTAGTTGCTAAGGTCCAGTGTCTGAGGGTAGGGGCATTTGTCCAGGAAGGGGAAGGAGTCACGCAGTTCTCAGGTCCTGCCTTCCCCTTAGCAGCAGCAATACACTGCTCTTCCTTCGAGGTTGATAGGAGGCTATTAGTTTGAGCCTTATCTTGATAACGAAAACTCCCAATTATTGAATTCTTCCTGCGTCTGGCACCATGCTCCTTAGTGATTTACAGAATCTCATGGCACAGCTTTCTAAAGTGAGGTGCCTCAAGATATATCCAAAGAGGGGCAGGTGCTGGCACTAGAGCTTTCTTTGACCTTCTAACTTGAATTCTATGGTAATTAAGCCTCAGAGCATCTCCACCAAGTGGCAATGTCTCAGGAAATGAGCAGCATTATCTTATATAGGTATATTGCTTTATGTAACACATTTACATGCATGCATACATGTTATATTATACATAGAACCTATGTATATAATCTACATATACATACATACATAATATATCTTGTCAACCCTCTGGGAGCTGGACAGGGCAGCAATAGCAATATTAGACAAGAAGCTTCAGAGTGTAGGCCACTTGTAAAATTGTGCACCATTATTTGTGACTAAAATCTAAGATATTCCACTATTCTTTTGTAGGGTTGGGATGGGCAAGGATGAAGTGCCTTGCATTATCAGGCTTCGACCAGAAAAGGAGGGACCCCACAATTCTTTAGAAACTGATTCTGGACTTTCCTTCCATTTAGCCCAGTCCTAAGGATCCTTCTGGAACATTCTGGCAATTCACTTCTCATTGAGGTGGGACTCCCAGAGGCTCGGATGGAAGAGGGGGATGCTCTAGGGCTATGAATAAGAGGAGGCCTTTGGCAGAGAAGAGCAAGGGCAAGTAGAGCTTATCTCTCCCAACTCACTGTGGTGAGGAACAGGGCTGATGTGTGTGGGTGAAATGGCTACTGCTCTTGGCAAGATCTGGAAGCAGAATGGAACAAAGGCTATGGTGACCACCTCAGTATTGAAACAGGGACACCTGGAGTGAGGAGCCCAGTGCCTGGGCAACCCTGAAGACAAGCAGAGCCCTGACAGCAGGGGGACGTGGGAGAGGCCGTGCTCTGGAAAGCAAGATGGCGGCTCCTGTGAGGAGCAGGCGGTGAGGTCAGCTGGAGGGAGGCGCTGTCTCCTCCTCCCCTAGGCTGGAATAGGGGTGGGAGAGGGTGGAGTGGGAGAAGCAGAGGCTCACCCTCAGGGCTGGACTACGCTGCAGGCTGTGGTCCTGCACTCACCTCTTTGCCATCCTAGAGTCCTGGAAGGTGACAAATACCAGGTCGAGACGCTTCATCCGGACACGGTTGAGCTCAGCATTGAACTCATCTGTCAGCAGCTCCTCCAGCTCACTGTAGTACTGCTCTGCATCTACCTGGGGCGAGAGGCAGCCTTCAGAACTGGGGTGGCCAGAACACCCAGGAAGGCCTTGCTCACACAGCAGCCCAGGTGGTGGTGGGCCAGAGGCTGGCTCTGCCATGCACTCCCTGCCTTAGACCTGGGACAGTGGGGTGCGGTGGGGTAGAAGGGTGCTTCAGACTTAGGTAGACCCTACAGGGACAACACAATGTGTAGCCTTGTTAGAGGAGGGGAAAGACTCTTTTCCTGGAATGGGTGGAGTTCTGCTGTGAAGCAGAAATCCAAACCCCAAGACCCTTCTAAGCCACCGTGGTGGGGAATAAGGCAGGGCCAGGTGCCTTCACCTGCTCCTTCCTCTATCTTTTTGGAAGCCTGAGGCCTGGCACTATACTCTGCAGCCTTCTGCATTCTTTCTGGTCCTTCTGTCCCGAGTCGAGTCGAAAGGAGACAAGCGCAAGCCTCCCTAGGTAGCCCTGGAGGCAGCCCCAAGAAAGGTTTCAGCTTCTCCACATGTTGGACAGCGAGCTGGGACACGGTGGGAAGGAAGGGAGGAGCCCAGGCCGAAGCACAGGAACACTAGGGCAGACCTGAAAGTGGCCTAGATCCCAGGTGTGGTCCAGGCCCTGGCCTCAGGCCTCCCCCTCCCTGCCGCCTGACACCCCTGCCAGTTACCTCCTTGAAGCAGGTCCAGCACTTGCAGAAGCACAGGCGGGAGCAGGGGTGAACCTTGATCATCACCTTGCCCATCTTCTTGGCCTTGGCTGTGTAGTAGAGCCGGCCCCGCATGGCATGGCGCCTGTCAGAAGTGGGTCGTGGTGGGAAGCAGCTTCTCGTCAGTGGAAGCTCATCCTCCCTCACACCCACAACCCAGATCCCGACAGGGACAGTTGCAGTCTCACCTCTGATCATCCAAGTCAATCAGCGCCCTGACGTCATAGCAGAAGTGGACTCTGGTCACCATGCACCCTGGATAGGCCTCACTAAAGCCACAAACACAGATGCTGAGCCAGCCTTTGGGGCTCGGCAGTGCTGCCCTCACCCCTGCCCAGCATGGTGGCCTACGGGGCTGGACAGTTCAGCTGCCAGGTTTCCCACCTTTGGCAGTAGGGGAATCCATCCTTATTCCTGTGGCTAAACTACCTTTAGGATTTGAATCCTAGTAATCTGAGAGTTACCACATCCTTCCTACATGGCCAAGAACATGGCTGGGGGCAGAGCCTCAGCTACAGAATACCCAGGAAAGAGCTGCTTATGACAGATAATGAATCAGTGGACAGTGTCCCTGGGGACAGGAATGTGAGGTCCCCAAAGAGGTCTCAAGATGCTAAGCCCTGGACAGCTATGGTGTAGGGTCTCCCAGGTTCAGTAGGTGGAGCCACAAGGAGGAGGAAAACTAACAACTCACTCCTCATTCCCATACCATGCAGGAAGACCCTGGCTTCAGAAACCTGTGCCAGCCCTGGAGACCCTCCCTATTCTAAAAAGCTGATCCTGAGCTGAGTCCAGGGGGGCCACCACCTGGGGCATCCCCAGTCCAGCACCCAGTGCTGACCCTTACCCACATGAGGACCAAGACAGGACCAGTGCACTCCACTTACTGGAAATGCTTGATGATTATCTCTGGGTCTTGGATCTCCGTGGGCACATAGGTAATCATTAGTGTCCTTGTGACCTAGGTGGAGGGCAAACGGACAGAGAAGACTCTGCTTGCATAGGGGCTCCAGATGTCCAGTTTCTGGGTGGAGCCCTAGGGAGCAGGCCACACCAGGCTGCCTGATGCCAAGCCCCCCACCCCCCGCAAAGTAAGCAAGTGCCAGTTTCTGTGCTTGGTGTCCCAGCTGAGCCTGCAGGCCTGAGGTCACCAAACTGTGCCTCTCTTATCCTCTGTGCCCCAGTTGTTGGGCCCCTGCCACAGTCAGCTGAGGTTAAGGGAGGGAAAGCTGGAAGCCTGCAGTAGGACCAGGGTGGAGGATCAGGGTTCTGTGATCTGCAAGAGCTGCAAAGGCCTCCACAGGCAATTCTGATTCCCCTTTGGTCCCCCAATTCCAGCATAAAACCCCACATCTCCAGGGGAATCCCTAACATGAGATGGGATGGGGGAGCTGGAAAGTGACCGAGTGCTGGAGTTTGGATGAGGAATGTCCCTCATGTGTTAAAGACTGGGTGCTCTCGGGAGGTGGTGGGAACCTTTAGAAGTGGGTGGTCTTAGGACACTGGAAGTGCATCCTTGAAGGGGATACTGGGACCCCAGGCCCTCTTCCTCCTCTCTTTCTGCTTCCCAGCTACCACAAGGTGAGCAGCCTCCTCTCCATGCTCCCACCACAACATGATATCTCAACATAGGCCCAGAGAAATGGGACCTACCGATCATGGACTGAAACTTCTAAAACTGTGAGCCAAATAAACCTTTCTTCTTTTAAAGTTGATTATCTCATGTTACAGGAATGAAAAACTGACTAACACAGCAACTCCAGAAAGAGGTTTAAGGAAGCCCCCTCCCCAAACTTCTTATTTCATTCTGTGTGTGGGAAATATCTTCCTTGAGCCGTCACCTTCAAGATGACAGTATGGTAAAATGTGCTGCAAGAGATGGGGGTCTTGGCAGAAGTGTCTGGGGACAATAAGAAAAGCTGAAGTAGCCGAGTCCAGACTGGTCAAGGTTGGCCAGACTGGCAGGTGGAAATTCTTAGGGTAAGTTTTCAGGGCATGTGGATTTACAATCTGGAGTGAGATAAATGAATCAGTCCTTTAGGATGGACAGCCTTGGAGGAATGGATCACACTCCACTGAACCCTTGAAAAGTTGAGGGTGGGGCCAAGATGTTCATCCTCCTGGTTCCCCTTCCCAGGACAACCTAAAAGCCCCTACCCTTGAGCCAGGCGCTGGTCCAGGCATGTGGCACTGCTGGTACCCACCCATGGCCACTAGTGTGTCCTTCTGAACCCTCTCTCCTGGCCTTGGAGCATGCATAGGTCAAGGAATGAAGAGTTCAAGTCCTAAAATGCAGCCCTCAAATAGTGGACAGGGAGTTTCAGAGCAGTGGCAGGGGAAGGCTCTCGACTGCTCACTTCCAGGCTGGGAAAATTCTAGGATGCATGTCTACACCAGCTCTTGGAGCTCCCCAGAGTGATTAAGCTCCAGTTGCCCACTCTGGTAAACTGCCCCTCCACATTCCCTCTGCGGGCTACCTTATCTCCCTGCCTTCACTCCCCTACTGGCCTTTCTGAGGTCACCTCCCAAATAAAAGAATGTTACTCAAGCCATGGACTCAGGTCTGCTCAGGAGGTGGGGTGTCTCCCAAACTGAGACAGTAGGGATGCACCAGGGGCAGGAACAGGGTCTATCACCTCAGAGAGGCTGCAGAAGGAAAGGCCTGGGCTGGAGTAGGCATTAGGGGGTCCTGACCACTTAGGATGGAGGCTCCCCTTAGCCCTTTAGGTCCAGAGGCCTTGGAGAAGGGCTGGGGTGGCAGAGGTGCAAGGAATGGAGGGATCTGGGCAGAGTTGGGTTTCAATGACTTAGCAACTGGGTGGGCAGTGCAGGGGAGTAGGTGGGGGAGCACGGGGGGGGGGCGGCCATCACCCCTAAGCTAAGAGGCACTTGCGCATGTTCAGGAGGTCTACTTCCATGGGGCGTCCCAGCGGGGCCTTCTGCGAGGCTGGTAGTGGAAGGCCAGCTGGGGAGGGGGCTCCTCACCTACTTACCTTTTGGTTCTTCCTGGGCACAAACCCCAAGCAGTGATGAGCCATGAAGAGGAAGTTGGTTAGGAAGTAGATGAAGGCAAAGAGGCTGTGGAGCCACAGGAGCTTGCTCCTGCCAGAGGAGGAGAGGTGGTGAGAGCTGTGCTGTGGGCTTCCTGGAGGCCCTTGAGGTGTCTCCAGGCCACCACCACAGTCTCCCCAGACACCACCCAGTGTCCTGCGATCCCTCCACACAGTATCCCTGGACCCCCCAAAAGTATCCCCAAACTTCCCCTATAGTGTCCCCAGGCCCCACCAACACACTGTCCCCAGACTCCTCTACAGTGTCCCCAGATAACCCCCACCAGAGTATGTCCAGACATATCCCCTCCACCACAGTGTCCCTAGTTCCACCACCACGCACAGTGTCCCCAGACCCATCTCCCACCGTAATGTCTCTAATCCTACCCCACAGTGTCCCTAGACTCCCCCAGACCACCTTCTTGGAGTCCCAACTCTCAGGTACCCTGAGTGGTGGCCTCAGTGGTGGCCGGTGGCCAGGGGCCGGGCTCCAGTCGTGAGGGCTAACACTTGTCAAGTGCTTGCTTATGTCCCAGATCCAGGACAAGACTACATTCTGTATGAGCTTTTCTCACCAGGCTCCAGAGCCTGGCAGAGTGGTCCAGTGATTATCTGCACTTTACCCAGAGGGAAACGAGGGCTGGAGGGGTGGGTGACCTGTCCAAGATCACTGGAAGCCAGGCAGCGTTTGAGGGGAGCCAGAGCTGCTGATGTGCTTAAACACTACCCCACGCTGCCCAGCGGGCCAAGAGAGGAGGGACCTGGGCCTCACGTGGCTGCAGGCGGAGGAAGGCCAGGGGGATTGCTTCACCTTTCCTGGGGTAGAAAGACGGGGGCACTCAGACCAGTTTCCATCCCTGCCTGTGGCTCACAGGACACCCCTGTTCTGAGGAATCTGACCAGAGTTAATGTGAGAAGCCAGGTCTGTCTCTGTGGTGTGGCTCGGGGACATAAAGGCCATCTTGCCTCAAGACATCACTCCCTGCCCCAGTGCCAGGCCTGTCACATGCCTCTCCCTGCCCAGCTAGAGGCCTGTGTTCTGAGTTTTTGCAGAGGGTCAAGGGCACATAGTCTCTGAGGAACATTCCAGCTCTCAACCAGTATTCCAGCCTCCATTCAGCAAAGGCTCTGACCGCTTCATGAAGGTCCACTTACTGGGAAAGCTAATACCTCACTGATTGGCCTGAGCAAGAATGGTGGCTCTGCTCCAGCTGGCAGCACTCAGGGAGGAGCTGGCTGAGGGGAGGTGAGAGGGCGTCATGCCCTGTTCTGCTGAAGGCATTGTGGGCCAAGCAGCCTGACCCATGCATGGTGTATGGCGGGGAGTGTGGGGGCCGAGGGGCAAGGGAGGCTCCCAGGAGCAGGGACTGTGGACCTTACTTACACCTTGGGCAGTTTTGTCAGGGGGGTGGTCACACCCAAGACACCTAGTGGGCCTCAGCAAGGACCAGCAGGGCCACACTTGGCTCAGTACAGGTCGATCTGGCCACCGGTCAGGTGGGCTGATGTTGAAACCTACCAGTTCCGAGACTGAGGCGAGTGGTCTTGGAAATCAAGTCCAACCACACCTCCCACCCCGCCATGGAAGAGGACTGAAGCTCAGAGATGGAGGGTCAGTGAATGGCAGAGGTCAGTGTGAAGCCATCACATGATTTCTTAGTCTGCCATGGAATTGGAGAGGGTGTCTGGTAGGTTCATGATTGACTTGATCAGATGAGGGTGGAGCTGAGCCCTGAGTCAGCAGGGAGACAACATATTAAACCTCTCCTTGGCACAGGGGTCTCTGCCTTTTAGGAGCTGGGCATACTCAAGCAAATAAGACCACTTTCTCCAGTCTTCACGAGAGGCCAGTTTGGGTAATTCCATTTGTCTGGGGTGTTTTTTTTTAAAGAGAGAATCAACTTTATTTAGTTTTTCATGTGGCTTTCATTGCTCCAACACTTTGCTGCGTATGTGGTGCTGGAGTTCGAACCTGGGTCCTCATGAATGCCAGGCAAGCACAGTAGCTGCTGAGCCACCGCTCCCACCTAGGGTAGTCCACTTGTGACACATGGAGACACTGAGGCACCAGGAGCCTGACATGCCACTTGGGATCTGGATTCCAGGGAAACCAGCACTGTGGTGTCCCTGTTATGGACCAACACACGGACCCTCCCCTCCTCTCCAGGGCCCAGCCAGGTAGAATGGGAGGTAAGAAGATCAGGTACCTACTCTGTGGAGACATTGACAATGGTGGTCCGAGCAAAGTGGCTATTCCAGTCTGAAAGAGAAGAAGGGTGCGGAACTCCAGCCCAGCTCCTCAATTGCTGGGGGCAGGGTGTCAGAGTTCAAGGTTCCTGGATGAATGCCCAGGGTCTAGAGATGCTTGCCTGTACTCCACTCTTCCTCCTGGTTCCCCAGATCTTGTCCCCAGCTTCAACACAAACATCCTCCCATGTAGTGCCGACCAAATATGTGCAGGGTGACCCAAGGGCACAACTGGCACATAATAGACACCGAGTAAATGCTTATAAAGGAACCAGTTATCCAGCCATGAGCAGATCAAGGAGATCAGCAAAGCTGACTATAATCATAAGAACCCAAAAGGAAATGGGATGATGCTGCCTCACACAAGCAGAGCAAAGAGTAAATCCTTCTGGCTAAAGATAGTGGGTTGTCAGACCAGACATCTCTCCAAGTTTTACATCTAAAAATCCTGCCTTATCGCCTACACACTGGCTCTTAGACTCGGCAGAATCTGGAAAGACAGGAGTTGAGTTATTTACTTTCACAGTAGGATTTGGTGGCATGGGACACTCCATGTGCTATGCTGAACTAAGGTCCAATCTGGCTGAGGAGAAACAGGTGGAAACTTGAGTTGCCACCCGGGCATTTTAGGTGCTATTGGGCCCTAGCTGGTTGTTTGCCCTCCTTACAGCTCTGTCTGTCCTGTGATTATAAGGGAAATACTGCTGCTCTTCACTGAGCTCCTACCGTGTGCCAGGCACGTTCCAGCCACCTGACATTATCTCCCAAAGCCTAAGACAGTGAGGAAACAGAGGCCTGGGAAGACTGATTTGCCCAACAGACGGCTAAATAATTTCTCAGCTTGATCAAAGGTGTTTTCTGGGATGCAAACGTGGGCAAAAGTTGTGGAGCTAAGATTGTGATGGGCTCGGAAGCCAAGGCTCTCCCAGGATGCTATTCTGCCCAGAAGCTTATCCCATCACAATGAACGTGAGCAGGAATCCTCTGGAGCATCCTGTGTTTATGTGCTGCATCCACAGGGTTGGGGGGTGGTCCTGGGGGGGAGTTGAGTGCAGGGACCTCTGCAGCGGCCACATTTCCAGAGAGGGCCTCCATGAACATCTGGCCGGATGTGTTGTGGGATCCTGAGTAAACAGTTGGTTCCAGACTTAACTGATACTCCTTGCCTGCTCTGTGCCACATCCTGGGTCAAACAAGGGTGGACCCTTCTCCTGTCCATGTGAGAGCACAGCTTGTTAAGGTCACCTGACAACCACCTTCCTGAAGAGGGATTAAAATCCAGGTCTCTAGCTCCCCAAGGCCCAGTCTCTGCCTAGCAGGCTGCCTCCTGGGTCTAGTGACCCCTACCCCAGGGCCTGCTGAGTCTGCCTACCTAGGACAGTTCCAGTGTAGTTGATGGGCAAAATGATACCCAAGGAGGGCAGGCACAGGATGAGCACGAAGATGATGAGGTGGTATTGGAACATGATGTAGATGCGCGCATCGTCCCCGCACTTGCTGATCAGATCCTGGTCCCTGGAGAAAACACAACGAGGAGATTCCTTAGAAGCCACAGGCGAGGAGGGCGGCCAGAGGAAGGCAGGGAAGATGACCATCCCACTCCAAAGTTTTGTCTTCCAGGTCCTTCTTCCCTCCCTCCCTTTCTTCCCTCCTTCCTTCTTTATCTCTCTCTCTCTCTCCCATACTAGGGAACAAAGAAACCCAGGGCCTCATGCATGCTAGGCAAGTGCTCTGCCACTGAGCTCGCCCCAACCCCTCTGTTTTGCCCTTGGAAATCTTGCCCTTCTTCTCAAGACCTCAGGTGTCCCTAAAGTACTTATCACGGGGGTTCACAGATACGCCAAGACAGGCACCATGCCGCACATGCACACGGAAAACTCTGATGTGCTCTTGAGTTCAAGCTCAGTCATCCTTTCATTACTTCTTTTTTTTTTTTTTCAGGGCTGAGGACCGAACTTGGGGCCTTGTGCATGCTAGGCAAGCGCTCTGCCACTGAGCGAAATCCCCAACCCCCTTTCATTACTTCTTAAGCACGGGGAGTGCTTGCAGTGGGCAAGCCCTGGACAAAGCACTAGTGACATTAACATATTGGGTTTTTGTGTTTTTTTGAGAGATAGGGACAGAGTGAGAGAGAGAGGGGGAGGGAGGGAAAGAAACAATTTTATTTAGTTTTGCATCTAGCTTTTGTTGCTCCAACACTTTGTTGTGCACGTGGTGCTGGGGTTCGAAGCCGAGTCCTCATGCATGCCAGGCAAGCGCTGTAACCGCTGAGCCACTGCTCTAGTCCGACATTAATATATTGCAATGCACCCTATTTAAAAAGTTGTTAAATTCTTTACATTAAAAGGGAGTGCCACAATGAGATGGCACCCTGCCAGGCTGGCCAAAGTGAGGAAGTTGTACAGGGCCAAGCACTGGTGAGGGTGTGGGGCATCGGGAGTTTACCTGCATACACTGGCCCAGCCACACTGGAGAACAGTTGGCCTTATCTACTGACGTCAAATACACACACACCCTGTGACCTAACCCATCCATCCTAGGTTTATATCCAACAGAAATACACGACACATGCTCAAAAGACACGTGTAAGAATATCATAGATGGATTATTGTAGCAGCTCCAACTGGAAACACCTTAAATGTCTATCAAAGATGAAATGGACACAGAGTTGTGACACACACACACACACGATGAAATATTATACACTGTTAAAAAGGAATCACCCGGGGGCTGGAGCGGTGGCTCAGCGGTTACGGTGCTTGCTTTGCATGTGCGAGTACCCAAGTTCAAACCCCACCTAGCACCACGTACACAATGAGTGTCCGAGGAATGAAAGTCACATGAAGAAGTAAATAAAAATTGCTTCTCTCTCTCTCTCACTGTCCCCTCTTTAAAAAAAAAATATGGATCACCCACAGCCAAACCTCACAAACACTGAGTGAAAGACACCACCTACAAACAACACACACTGTATGATTTCATACATAAAGTTCAAAAATACTGAACTATAAAGCTAGAAGTCAGAATACCAGCTACCCTTAGAGAAGGGAGGAGACAGGGGACTGAGAAGATGCAGCATGGGGATTTCTGGGTGTTCTGATTCTGGATTAGGGTGGTACTGGTTGCATAGATTTTGTTTTGCAATAACTGTAAATTTGATTTGTGTGTGTGTGCATGTATGTGTGTATGTGTGCACATGTGTGTTGGATTTCAATTTAAAAAATGTAGAAGCCCCAGTGTGTTGGCAGGTTAAGGCAGGAGGATCACAAGTTCAATGCCAGCCTAAGCAATTTAGTGAGACCCTCAGCAACTTGGTGAGACCCTGTCTCAAAATAAAAAAAATTTTAAAAAAAGGAAACGCAACACATGCTCGTATAACAACTTTGGAAAATATTATGAAAAAAATAATTTGCCTACAATTGTCATCAAACCTAAAACGATGACTATAAAGCATTTTGGTTAAATTCCTTCAGGTTCTTGTGCTAGTTTTACTTGGTGACTGCTACTGTTTGAGTGTGGTTTGTCCCAAAACTCTTCCCCATGGTGAGGTAGTGAGAGAATGAAAGCTTAGCGGCGCTTTGGCATTTGGAGGTGGGGCCTTTGGAAAGTGATAAAGATTAAATAAGGTTGTCAGGGTGGAGTCCCCAGGATTGAATCCTGGTGGTTTCATGAGAAAAGAAACCACCATGTGGATGCACGCGCACACGCACACAAACACACACACGCACACTCACGCACAAGGTCCCCGTTGTTGCCATGGGACTCCCTGTGCAGCTTTGGGATTCTTGCCAGTGAGGAAGGCCATGCAGTCCCTTGCCCTTTGACCTTGGACCACAGCTGTGAGGCAAAGCAGACCTCCCGCCTTGCTAACCTGCTCAGTCTGTGGAATTGTGCCATTAGCAGCCCATTTGATGTCTTGGTCTTTTGCTTGGCGTTTAACCTAAAGCCTTTTCCATCTGTTTTCCAGAATGGTGACAGTGGCCTCCATTTCCAGAGCACTGGTTCCCACCTGGCACCATCTGGGCCTCCCCACTCCATGGGTGAATGCACCATGGATTCCCCACCCTTGCCTCTCTGGTCAGACGTGGAGGTCGTCCACAACCTTTAGCATCCAGTCTAAAATTCAGATTTTTTTTTTTATATCAGGGATTGAACCCAGGGGTGCTTAACCACTGAGCCACATCCCTGGCCCTTTATATTTTTTATTTTGAGACAGGGTCTTGCTAAGTTACTTAGTGCCTCACTAAGTTGCTGAGGCTGAATTTGAACTTGTGATCCTTGTGCCTCAGCCTCCCAAGCTGCTGGAATTCATTTTTAAACAATATGGCAAAAAGAATATCTTCAACAATTTCCATTTAGGAAACATTTAGGAAATATTTAGAGTTCCTTTTTTTTTTTTTGCTTATTAGCAGCTAAAACATGTCCTTCCCCTGGGTTGGAGAGTTGAACCCCAAGAATGGAGTGTCTGGGAACCAATGAGAAGGTTGGGTGTGGGAGAACAGCAAAAGTCTTGCTGCAGGCCAGGGATGCCTGATCTGGTCTTGCTATAGAAAACTCTGAGGGATGGGGAGGTCTAGGAGAGTCTCAAGGTGGGGAGGGCAGAGGGCTGGACCAGACAGAGATCACAGAATTCCCTTCCTGGGCCAGGAATTCCTGCCTTCAGCACTGTGCCTGTTCCCTCTTCCCACCTTTCAAGTGCCACCCACCGCGACGTGTGCCCTAGCTACTATGCACCCATTGATTCTCTTCCTTTCCCTCCCCTTCTGGAGACGCGCTGTGTCCACCGCCTTTCATCTCCACCATGCCTCTCTATCTGCGCCCACTCACACATCTTCCCCTCATACCGCAACCAGGTTCAAGCGCACGCTGGTTACAACAAACCAAGCAACTCCTCAAGCGTCCACTCCCTGCCGATTCCCTCAAGTTCCCTCCAGGATCTTTATTCCCTCCTCCCACGCACCGCACCGCTTGAAGAAGGCAGCTCTGTTCTGTCTCTACTTCCTGGAGATGTCCCAAAGTGCCCTCCCAATGAGACTGGAATTCACAGGATCACATCCTCGCTGCAGGACTTATTCCACTTGAACTCTGTTGTTCTGGAGGCTACTTGCCACAATGCTCTGGAACCTGGTCCTCCTGGGCTCCCGTGACCCCCACATCTGCAGGATGCCCCTTCCTCCTCCCATCTCACCTAGGCTCCCTCTTGGGCCCTTGCCGATCTCACATCCTTGGGCAACCCGTTTCCTCAGGTCACCTGAGCTACAACCCCTGTGCCCTGGCCGTCTTCCAAGTCCCCTGCCCTGAGGCTTTCCCCTGTTCTTTCCAACAGCCCGTTGGCCCACTCACAGGCCTGCTCTGGCCACATCTCTCCATTGTCCATTTCCCTTCCCACACAAGTGTGTTCCTAACCTCCCCAGAAGTCAGACCTTCCTCTCACTTCACCTACCGACTGCAGCCCCACCAGCTCCCTCCCACCTGTCCCCTCCCCATTGCTTCATTGCTCACTGCCTGAGTCTGGGTCACCATCTCTTCCCACCTGGACCACTGGAATAGCCTCATTAGCTGCCCACCTTGACCTTGGGCTTTTTCAACTGTTATTTACTCCTGCCTCAGAAGTCACCCTGGGTTTCTTGCTCAAAAACAGTAACTGGGTCTCTTCTGCAACTAGATCAAAGCTAGGCTTCTTGGTGTGGTGATTGCAGTTCCAGCTGGTCGTTCAGGTACAATCTTTCCCCTGCCCTCTTCCTCCGCCCCACCTAGAGATCTGCCCTTTCTGGACAGATCCCTACTCATCTCCGCCCTGAGCATTGCTCACAGAGCCCTTTACTCCTGATGCGTCCCCTCCTCGCTCATGTCAGATCTCCTCCATCCCTCAAGGCCCGGTGCAAAACTACACTTTCTGAGCCCTGCAGTTAGATGTCAGCCTCTTTTTCCCAAGTACCCTTTGCACAGCAAATCACAGCCTCCCTCTTGTGAATGATACGGATAGAGTCTTGTTAACCTGTGTTTCTCCAAGCTGACTGCACGGGAGTATGTGCCCCAGAACTCTGGCTGACCTGCCCCTGCTCAGTGAATGCTTTAAGCTGTCACCTATGACACAGTTTGCAAAGGGTATGTGCACAGTGCGATGCCCACGTTCCCATCTCCTGGCGCGGTGGCAGAGTTCCCTGTGGGGGCCTCTCTGACAGGAGCTCCTGGGGGGGTGCTGGAGTGGGGAGACGCACACAGCTGTGCTCACCAGCCACCCCACTGACCCGCAGGTCCAGTGATGCACACACCAACAGACGCAGTGCAGAAGTGCAACAGCACGGCGGCCGGAAACTTACTCCGGACTCACACGCACCGTGCAGGCACAGAGACACCTGCCGTGTGGCGCTTTGCTGCGTGTTTGGCTTGTTTCCCACTTCCCCACCACGGATACTTAGCATGACTACCCGCTGACACCACAGTGGGCAGTGGAGGAAATCCAGAGTCAGCCTCAGACTAGCTCCCACTCCTAGGATGTGGTCATCTTGGGAGGTCTCACCCATCCCATTTTCCTTCCCTCTGACCCACGCAAGGGACTGGCAAATGTGCCACCATGCCTGGCCTGTCATTCGTGAATTTGCCAACTCCAGGAATCTAGAGCCAGCCTGCACAGCCTCGGAGGGAAACGGCTCCATATGCTCATACACCCTGCCATGGTCTGGAGGCAATCTGTCCCCAAAGGGTTCATGTATTGGGACACTTGTTCTCCATTGTGGCAATGATAACAGGTGGGGGACCTTTAAGAGGTGGGACCTAATGGGAGGTCCTTTAGGTCATTTGGAAGCACTGCTCTCAGAAACTAGTTCTGTGGGACCCTTCAGTTAGTTTTTGCAGGGGTGAGTTATAAAAGCCTGAGCTTAGGGCAGGGGGTGTGGCTCAGTGGTAGAGCACGTGTTTAACACTCACGAGGCCCTGAGTAGGATCCTCGGCACTGCTAAATAAATAATGAAATTTTAAAAGAGAAAGGAAGGAAGGAAGGAAGGAAGGGAGGGAGGGAGGGAGGGAGGGAAAGAAGAAAGAAGGCAGGCAGGCTCAGCCTGACTCTTGACTTGGTCTCTGGCTTCCCAGCTTGTGATGGGATCTTGTTTTGGCACATGCCATTCATCCTAAGGTCCTCACCAGAGGTGAGCTGATGCTGGCACCATGCCCTGGAACCTCCAGAACATTGAGCAAAACAGACCTCTTTTCTTTACCAAATAACTTAGCCTTAAGTATTTCATTATAGTAACTAGAAATGGGCTAATGCATATTATCAATTATTTTAAAAATAGAAAAACAGTCAATGCATGTAAGATGTAAAATGAAACTCTTGACAGGGGTTACTTCTGTGCAAGACTGGAAGTGGACTTTCCTGTTCTCTTAATGAAAATGTACTTCAGGTGGCTTGTAATAAATTAACCAAGCAAAACCAGAGACAGAGAGACAAGAAATATGAAAGTCTCCCCTCTACTCACCCACATGGTTAAGAGCAAAGGCGCTGGTGTTTGACTCACTCACAAAGCAGCTGCCTTACTTCCTTAGGACTATGATGGATGAGGAAGGAACAATGGAGGCCAAGGCCATGGGGAGCCCCCCAGCAGTGGAGCTGAGGATCACACACCAGAGGCCACTGGTCCTAGGCCCAGTTGGGTTCCCTCATGGAACAGTGAGGCTGTGTCCTAAAGCAGGTGTCACCAGGCAAGGAAGTACCCTCCCTGCAAGAGGGGTTTGAAGAACGGGCAGGGCAGGAGCGATCGGTGATATTCAGTGGAGCCAGGATCCTGCTGAGCATGTGCATGTAGGTGTATATGCACGCCTGCATGAGTGTGCATGTGTAAGCTTGCGTGTTCCTGCATGTAAACTGAGGGAAGAGGGTTCCGGTCTGCATCTGTTCAGCTCAAGTGCCTGGCCAGTGTTGGGCAATCAAAAAAACAGGTGCCTGGAGGTCACAGAGAGGACATCTGTCCGTCCTTCTCTCCCTCTTGTCAATGTCTGACAAGAATGATGAATGGTGTGCACAGAAATCAAGCAAATATACAGAAAGGGTTTCTTCTCGTATGGGGTTCGTGGACTCATTTTTATATGCATGGGGATAATTACTCAGCTCTTACACGTGGTCCTTCCCAAGGACAGTGGCATTGGTGGTGTAGACAATGGGCTACAACCAATTCCCATTCATTAGCTGTAACCTGGGTATATAGCCTCTGCCTGCACTGTGTGCGGCAGGAGCTGGGGTTGGGTGGGTACATAGCTCAGGCCTGTCATCCCACCCGGGCGGCTGATAATCCACACAGGAGACTCCACGTCTCCATCCTCCCACCCACAAGGTGTCACAAGCTCAGAGCGCAGGCACTTACTTCATAGTTATGCTGTTGAACAACCAGGAGCAGAAGCCCTGGGGGGAAAAGGAGAGAAATGGTGAGACAAGCCAGGCCCCTGCCTGTGTGCAGCTTGGGGACCCAGACAGCCATGGGTGGTCCTGGGCAGATGGGATCATGTCCAGGAAGGGCCTCCCCCACAGGAAGGAGCCTGAGGCATCCTGTGGAATCAGGAAATGTCTTCCCAGAAGCTGCTGGACACCCCTGACATTCTGATATGAGGAATGGGACTTGAAAGGAGGGCCGAGACATGGGGGAGAGGGAAGGGCTTCTTGGGAGTTTTTCTGCAGCCGTCCATCTGTCCTTCCTTGCTTCCTTCTGGAAAAGGCCTGGGATGCACGTGGTGCATGCTTCCTTATGGAATCCCAGGGATTTAGCAAAGCCTCAGACAAGGCTGCAGCCCTTCATTGGTCCCATTGAGGTGGCCTGCAATTCCCAGAGCCAGGTAGGTCCACTTGACTGACAGAGTGGAGAAGAAGGTTTTCCCAAAAGGAAGCAATAAAGGCAGACAAAAGAAATGGAAACGGAAGAAAATCCTTTGCTCCTTCACACAGGCCCACCTTCCAAGCCCCATCCTGTGCTAGTTTGACCGATGTAGGACTGGCCAATTGGGGGGTGTCTACTTCAGGGACACCATTTCCTCAGCCAGAGGACAGATACCCAGGTATGAGTTAAAGCAATGAAGTGGCCATAGTGGCAGTAGCAGTGATTGAGAATGTCCCCAGGGAGGGGGCAATTGCTAGATAAGATGTGGGCTGAGAGGTCCAGGTACCCCTACCTCCATGGAGAGTCCCCTACCACCTGCCTTGGGGAGGAGCAAGGAGGTCTGCTGCTGGCCCTCACTGTGCACAGTTGAGAATACACCTTCCTGGGGAAGGAAAGGACATTTCTGCCCCTTCCACAACAGGTGCACACTGGCGAGGACAGGGACTGTAACACACACGGGACAGATCACATATGAAAAGGCAGAGGACATGAGGAGAAGTGTAGCCAATGTGACCATGAAAACTGCATCGAGGTGGGAGAACGTGGGGGTACAGGTGTCTCCAGTACGTTTACATGCACACGCACTCACACACACACGTGCACACACATGTGCTTTCCCCCCAGGGTAGCTCCAAAGGTATAAACCACTCAGAAAACTCAGCAGCTCCACTCTCTCTCCTGGTTTGATTGAATTTCTACCCTCTCCACTGCTGCCATGGTGATTTATCTTCTTAGATTTTTCTAAAAATAAAATGATCTTCTGGTCATTGCAATAAAAAAAGAGCAAACCTCAGCAATGAGTCTAAACGTGAAGCTGAGGCCCGCCTTGCAAGGCAGGTGTTACTGTCCTCACTGGGTCACGAGGCCTCCAAGAAATTAAGCTACTTGTCTGAAGCTTCACACTGTGAATGGGGCAGATCCTTGCAAGGAGAGGGCCAGGGGTCCTGGGGGCTGATCAGGGAAGGAATCTGTTCTTCCTTATTATTACATGCAACAAACCTGCACCAGAAATGAATTACGCAACAGGCTGGATTGGATATGGGGCACGGTGGTGGCAGACCAAGCCTGGTGCCTGCTCTCCCTGGGGTAAGCAGACATCCAAGGCTGATGGTGCCCATGCAGGGTCATAGCAGGCAGGGTGACTGATGTTATATGCGCATATAAAAAAGATCTGAACCCACGTGGGTGGTCAGCACTCCCTGAGGACTTGCTGCTTGGGCTGAAGTCTAAACAAAGGATGGGGTGACTCTGAGAAGGGCCACTGGGGCCCGGAGAGGGAAGAGCACGAGGAGGAGTGGCTCTAAAAGGTGACCAATGTGGCTGGGGGTGGGGGAGTCGAGAGGAGAGACAGACTAGAGAGCAGGACAAGGGATCAGCCCACCATGCCACTGTGAGGCATCTGCAATTTACTGCGAGAGCATTAGGAAGACACAGAGGGCACCCCTGTCCCCATTCATGGGGTGTCTCTGGTGGGGAATGGATGGAGTAGGAGGTAGTGTGGACCTAAAGGGATCAGTCAGAGTTGCTTGGGCCACCCAAGGAGCTAATGGAGGCCTGGATGGGCGGGAGGGGGAGAAACTGAGCTGGGGAGGTACAAGCAACCATTGGGGTGGCAAAAGGGCCACAGTAGAGGCCTGGATAAGAGTAAGAGAGAAGGGATTGACTGGGAGGGTGAGATAGGGACCTAGGAACTGGTGGGGGGAGGGATACCGTGGAATGCCTTGGGTGTATTGAATTCGAAATGCCTTTACATATCCATGTCAAGCTAATTCCAAGGCCACTGGATAAACGGGCCTGGAGCCCAGAGACAGGAGGAGTTGGAGAAAGAAATTTAGAGACATCCCTGTGGTGGTGGCAAAAGAAGTTGAGTATGGATGTCATTGCTCAGGAGAGAGGACGAGAGGGGAGGAGATTTGGGATCTGCTGGGGGGACTCCAGGTGTGGAGGAGCCTGCAGAGGAGACAGAGGTAGCAGAAAAATCCACAGAGCATGACATCACAGCAACAACCGGAAGGAGGAAGGAGTCTGAACCTATGGGGTTGGACATTTCTGAGATGGGGTAAGAGGAGGACTGAGGATAGGCCATTGAGCTTAGAGGCAGAAGGCCACTGATAGGCTTGGGGCTCAGGTGGAGCGAGGGAGGTAAATGCCACACTGGTGGTGGTGAAGAAGACAAGAAAGCCCTCTGTCTGGCCAGCTGGCACCAGTTGAGGGACACAGGCAGCTGTGAGGCACAAGAAGTTCTCTTGGCTGCCTCTCACTGCATTCAAATGTCACCTTCTGCCCAAGACCATTCCTGGCTGTCAGGTACAATGCAGTGCCCTCCCATGGCTACCAAACCCTTCCATGTTGTTTCCACCACGCACCCACTCCCGTCCCATATGCATCAGGTTGCTGGTCTCTGCAGCCTGGAAGAAAGTGCCAGAGGCAGGAGGACACATATGGTGTCCACTGCCAGCTCCCCATTCCCAGACCCGAGGCTGGCACACTGAGGTGCTCCCTGGCACCTGGCTGAGCGGATGCACACGTTCAGGTAGGCAACTGGCTTCCACAGGAAAGAAAGGAGGCAGATCATGGACCCCATGGGGCTGGGAGGGGCTGAGGGAGCCCATGTCTGACTGCTAGAATCTTCTACGTGAAACAGGAGGCGAGTTCTTAGGGGTGGGAAGAAGGGCAAGCTTGGGATTGTGGAAAGGGTTGGAAATATGAGAAAAGAAGAAAAAATCATTTAAAAAATCGAAGATATTATGATTAGCTGAGGCTTCTTGGCTCCATGTGGAGCTCCATGTGGTTCGTATCCCCCTCTCTGACGGGGAATTTGCCCAGTCACACTGTTGAAAGCAGCGGAGCCTCCGCCCAGGCCTGCTCCCTCCTGCACACACTGTGACTGCTTCCGCCCAGGCCTGCTCCCTCCTGTGCACACTGTGACTGCTTGCCTGTCCATGGCCAGGAGCTCGAGGCCAGGTGGCTCCCAGCACTCACCTTGTCCCTGCGCTCCATCTCCAAGGAAACCTCCGAGGGAGATGACTTCTCACTCTGCTCCCCATAGATGAGCGAGGTCAGGCTGCCAGCCAGAAGGGGTGACAGGAACACGGAAAAGGAAAGAAAAGGCCTCAGATGCCCGTCCCGCCTCCTCCCCTCTCCCTGGGCGGTGGGCTGCCGACCACTCCTGCCCAGGAGCAGGCATGCTTCTGCTCTTTTGCTGGACATGAGGCTCAGGGTACAGAGAGCATCACCCCTGTTGCCAGGTGCACAACACACCTTGGGCATTAGTTACAGAACCAGAAAGTCTGAGACCAGAGAAGAAATGTGGCCTCATGCCCAGAGATGGCTGCCCTCCAAGTCCCCTTCTTGCAGGGAGGGGCAGAGCAGGGCAGGGGCTGGGTGACAGGATGCCACCTGCTGAAGAGACACCTGCTACTGCTCGGGCGCAGGGCAGAGCAGCATCTTGGTCACTGCAGCACATTCCTTCCCAAGGGAGCAAGGAGCTCACCCATCCCGATCCCGGCTCTCCTCACCTGTCATTGTGGATCAGCAGAGCCAGGCGCCCATAGTCCCATGCAGCTTTCCGGAGGAAGGAATAAACCAAAACGACGAGCTACAGGCCAGGAAAAGCAATATGGGGCAGAAGAGTTCATGGGACCCTTCCCTGGGCAGCCCCTCTATGGGAGATCTTGTCCCCGAAGTCCCCAGGGTACTCCCCCACCAAATGGTGAGTTCTGTCAGAGGTGGAGCCCCATCAACTCTGCATTCCTAGCACCCTGCAGCTTCCGGAAATGGAGTAAATGCTATGAGTCTGTTGACTGGAGAAGCTGATAGTGTGTTAAGAGCAACGGTAAAGAACGCCCCTTGGAGACCTCAGCAAGGGGAACGAGAAGGGAGGCCCAAGGGTGGCTGCCAGATGGACCTTGCACAATGATGCACTGAAGATAGCTCCAGGAATTTTGCCTATTCTGCCACAATTGTCCACTGAGGTCCACCTGCCTGGACCACCCCTGATAGGACTGACATTCAGAGCTGGGCACAGTGGCACACGCCTGTAATCCCAGTGCCTCGGGAGGGTGAGGCAGGAGGATCTCAAGTTAAAAGCCAGCCTCAGCAACTTAGCAAGGTCCTAAGCAACTTAGTGAGACCCTGTCTTAAAATAAAATAAAGTAAAACATTAAAAATTGGGCCAGGGATATGGCTCTGTGGTTAAGCACCCCAGCACCAAAAAAAAAAAAACAAAAAAACTGGGGCCCCTGTTGTACCCCATCAACAGCCCATCCCAGCAGATACCTCACTGTGTGCCCCCCGTAACACCCAGGACTCACCAACCACAAGATGATATTGAGGAACAGCACGGTGGGGATCCCCCCAAACGGCTGTCCCTGGAGAACGGTGCTCCGAGATTGGAAGCACTCATCCACCGTCATGTTGTGGAACTTTTCTTGGGAATTCAGGTTCTCCAGTGGTTGAGACATCCTGGTAGCTCCCTGGGGAGCACAATGGTCTTCCGGTCACACACGAAGACTGCTCCTCAGTCTGCAAGACACAGAAGCATGCTGGGGAATTGGGGGGACAAGCTCTGAGTACACTGGACAGGCTGTGGCTGGGGCACATCAGACCCAGGGGCCACGGTCAGGCCTGGAACTGTTGTGCAGGCAAGAAGGCCAGACCATAAGGTGGCAGCAGGCCTGCACGCTGGCTGCTGCTTCAAACCCAGATGACAGAATAGCTCTGATTCCCTGGGAGACTAATTGTGTACCCAGCTTTATCCCTTAAGAAAAAAAAAAAGAGTTGGGAAATGCACACCCCAGTGGGCCTTCTTACCACCCCCCTGTGAAGCTTTTCTTATATAAATTGACACATTTCACTAAGACAGGTCAGACCCCAGAGTGGAAAATTCAAGCTGGAAGACAGAACCCCTGTTCACAGATGGGGCTCCCTGTTGATCGCCTCTGCACTCTGCAATTCTCCCATCCAGTTTCTGGGAAAGGAGAGACATTAAGGATGCCGTGTGTCTGGGAAAGGTCCCTGTCTTACAGACTCACCTTGGAGCCAGGGAGATCAGCACGTACTTGGGGACTGGAGCCCATTTGCTGAGGCACCTTGGTGAGACTCAAATGCAGAGCCTCGGTCAAGGGCACGCATACTTTTCAGCCATGGATAAGAGTGGAAAGAGTGGGTGAAAAGTGGAGGCAACTGATGGCTGATTGAATTAATCTGCAAGATTGTGCTGAACTCCAAGAAGCATTCGTGTTGGCTCCAGGTGTCCCCTTTCCCTGGAGATTCTCCCATTCAAGAGAAGTAGCCTCATTCATTCCTTCAAAGATTTGATGAGTACCTGCTTGGCGCCAGACTGAGGCTGGTGATACATCAGTGAACACAACAGATGAAAAGCCTTCCCTCGTGGGAGTCGAGTAGGGAGGAACAGGCTGGCGGGGGGACCAGCAAAGGCCTCGCTGAGAGGGTGACCCTTGAGTGAGGACTGGCAGACAGAGAGGGGTGCAAACCACGTAGGTATGGGAAGCTCTCTCCAGGCAGAGCAAGGCCCTGGGTAAAGGCTTGCCCGGTGCACAGAGGGAAGACCCAGCCTGTGGGTGGACAGGGAGAGAGGGAGAGGAATGGGGTGGGGGTGTGAGCCGAGGAGTGGCATGGAAGTACCCGAAGTTTTAAAGGATCACCTTGGCTCATGACAGAGAGGGTGGGAAGGACCCAACAGAGAGAGAAACGGGGAGCGCAGTCAGGATCCAGGTAGATGCTGGCAGCCTGGGCTGGCTGGGAGCAGTGGAGGTGGCGAGAAGTGCTCAGACACTCTGAACGGAGCCTGAAGATTTGCTGGTAGATTGGACAGGGAATGTGAGAGAACGAGAGGAGTCAAAGGTGTCTAAGGTTTCTTGCCTGAGCCTGGAAGAGCAGGGCAGGGAATGCAGAATGCTGGTGGGCGGTCAGGGGCTCAGCTGGCCACGCTGGGGAGGGTACTGAGTGTGCAGCTCAGAAGAAACTGGAGACAGTGCAAAGGCCTCTCAGGGGCAAGGGACCTGACCACTGACGGAGGGACGCAGAGGGAAGAGAGGGGCTCAAGGTGGGAGCCAGTGACCTGGAGGAGCAGTTGATGACTGCAAAGAGGAGCAGTGGCACGTCTAGGCTGACACCCACTGGCCCAGGAAAGACGGGTAGAAGAGCCTGGAGTTGCAGAGAAGTGAGAAAGATGTCTCTTCACCCTTAGGCCAGTGGCGTTGGGGGAGAACCAGCTGCTCTGTGAGAGGCAAGTCCAGGGGAGTTAGGTTTTAGTTCCCAGAGAGAAGGTAAGGAGCTGGGGCGGCTCTGTACATTAGGGCTCTGCGACACTGATCCCAGCTCTAACAAGTGCTCACTGGGTGACCGTGAGCAAGGTTCTTAAGTTCTCCCTGCCTCACTTAACTCATCTGTCAAATGGGGATGGTGACAGCCATTGACAGCCACTTGGCCGGGCTATTCAGAGGAGTGAGGGAGTTAAGATTTGTCAATCACGTAGAACAAAGCCTGAGTGACAGGAGCAGCGCACAGATACTTGTAAAAGGAGAAGCTGGTGTGGATTTCCAGGGGCACAGTGCAGTGATCTCAGGAGCTGGGGAGGGCAGGGAGGTGGAAATGGAGAGGAAAAGGAGGTAGGAGGACTGGAGAGGTAGCCCGAGAGCCTAGGGTTCCTTGGAGCACAAAAATAGGGATAGGGGCCATAATGAGATTAGTCCTGGGAAACGGAAGAGAACAAGAAAACTTTTTACATTCCTACTCTCTGGACTGGCAGCTAATAAGAACAGGAAGTATCTTGCCTATGTTTCTAAGTTGCCCCACTTTCTGCACCCCTCTCTTGCCTAGTCTGCTGGGGGTTTTATTGTCTCTATCCAAAGTCGCTGATTAACTCACTCACTAACAAGTTTACTCAAATTTAAGCTTATAAAAGTTTAACAGTAAGCCTTCTTTAGGACCATCTGAGTATAGTAATGGAGCAGGTGTCTGAGCCATCTAGAGGTCAGCTCCAGAAACTACAGTTCTGCGGGTGGCCACTAGAGGGCGCCCGCGCTAAGGCCGCTGGTGATGGAAGTTATGGGGAGTCTTCCTACCTGTCAGTTCTCCCCAGGTCCAAATCAGGCCTGGAAGCACCACTCAGCTGTAGGGTTACTGTAAAAGAACAAATGTGGTGGAGAGACCACAGGACTTAGGGGGGCAGGAAGCCCCTACCAGGCAGCTTCATTCCTCAGAGTCCCTTTCCTCTGAGCTCAGATACCCGGCCCTTTACTAGATGAACACTTTGCAAATGATTTCTCCCAGGCTGCTGCTTGTCTTTTCATTTTCTTAATCATGTCCTTTAAAGACCAAAAGTTTTGAATTTTGACCACGTGACCTCCAAGCTGAGATATGAAGGTGCAGTTGTTAGCACCGTGCAGCGGGGGATTAGGTGGGCAGATGGACCCAAGCTGGTAAAGAGACCCAGAGGGAAGATGCAGCACAGCATTTTGAGGAAGCAAAAACAAAGAGTCATGGTTACAGTGTAGGATGGATCACTGGTTTGTCTGTCCATCCGTGTGTGCATCCATCCATCCACCCAACAAGAACTTACTGCGTTTCTGCTCTTGGCAGGACCTGTGTAGACCCTGAAAGTACAAGATGAGGTCCTCTCCAAGGAGTTCATAGCCTTTGGGATTTGGGGAGGTGATTGCACTTGGCCCAGGCTACTGTTCTGCCTGGGAGGCCCCTTAGCTACAAGATGATAGCCTCTAAGCTGGGAGTGGGGGCATTCAGTGAAGCAAGTTGATTGGGTGCAGGGTTTCAGCCCAGTCTGGCCACTGTCCGCAGGGCAGGTGTGGGAGAGAAAGAGAGAAAAAGAGGACTTCACTCCCTCCCACCTCGCCACCCCCCTCAGCTCTCTCAGGCAGCAGCAGAGACAGTAAAGAGGGAAGCTGTTGCCATGGAAACCCAGAGCAGCACCAGCCTTCCTCCGCACCCTGAACCATCCTTGGACTTGCCTTCTTTCTGGAGGAAGAGTTAGCTCTTGAATGTGAAGGAGGGAGGCAGAGAGCCCAGATGCTCCGGGGTGACCCTCTGGAGACAACATCTGGGCTTTCTGCCTCCCTCTTTCACACTCAAAAGCACGGGCAAGAATGAAGCTTGAAACTCGAGGGTGCTACAGGTACACATGGCAGGGCACCAGCTTGGCCTGAAGTAGCAGGTGTCAGGCAATTTGTCTCTTTGGGTATCATTTTCACAGCAGGGGACACAAAGGCCATTGAGGGCAGTGGGGAGGATTGGGCTGTCTGAAACCAAACTGTATGAACTTGTATCTGACACCCGTGCTTGCAGCTGTGTGACCGTGGAGAGTGATCTCACCTCTCTGAGCCTCAGATCCCATATCCAGAAAATGGGGGTAATAATAATGATAATATACTGCCTGGCAGGGTTATCATGACGATGATCCACATGAAGTCTTCTAAACAACGCTTGAAAAATACACAAGAGCACAAGGTTAGCCACTGCCATCAGATCATTCATGAGATGGTGGCGCGTGACCCAGACTGGGTCCCTAGGCTCCTTCCCCCCACCCACTCTATTCTGGGGCAGGTAAGAGGAGAGCTGTGGGGATGGGAAGAAATGCCCACTCGCCCTCAAACTGTAGCCTTTGTCTCTGATCTTTCTGTGCTCCCAAAGAAAACGTCAGTCTTGCTCTGGGGCCCAGGAGGGGATTTGAGGTTGACGCTGTCTGGTGATCTTCGGGTTTCCCCCACAGCTGCACACCTGATGACAGAGCATGTAGCCTTCCTCTTTTCCCTTTCTCCAGCATCTTGGATTCCCATGCCCAAAGCAGGATGATGCTCTGTAGCTCTCAACCCGGGCAAAATTCTCCTTGGGACTCGGGCCCAGGCTTCAAGAACGTGCTGTCTTTCTGACTCCCCCACCATTGGCCCTCACCCCCAGGCTTCCAGACCTGGTTTCACCTACTGCTGTTCTAAGTAGCTGGGCCAGCACCTGGCTCTTGCTCCTCTTTTCCAGATCAGTTACACAGCTGAAGGCCACGTCCTCTGTGTGGAGAGCCCAAGCCTCCAGGTTGATCCCAGAGTTAGGATGGCCCTGGGGAGGGGCCAGTTTTATTAATAGTTAAGTCTTTACTGAGCAATATTTTCCATTTAAAAATGACTTCACTTGATCATCATAAATACCCTAGGGCACCAGAATCATTCCTAGATGAAGGAGAAAATTAAGGCCCAGAAAGGCTGAACAACTTGGCCATGGTCACAGTGCTAGTAAGTGGTGGAGTGGACCCTGAAGCCCAGGCATTTCATAACCTTCTGCTTTGCTGCCCCGCTGGGCCCTTGAGCCTCTGCTGTACTGGCAGCACTGGACAGGGCAGAGGAAGGGGACAAGCTGGCTTGAGCCCTAGTCCATGGATAAAGTCGTCCCAGTCTTTCAGGGTGGAGCAGTAGAAGCATGGTGGACCCTGCCAGTGATTCAGGCTGAACCCTCGAGCTATTAGGCTGCGTTTTCCAGAACTGTCCAGGGCCCAGGCAGCTCTCCCACCCCCAGGAGTTCACAAAAATTGGCCCATAAAACCTGAATATTTTAAGAGAATTACTGTAGCCACTGGCCACGTCCTAGGAGAAAATGCTGTGGGCAGGGAGCTCCCCCTCTTCCCTCCCAGATTGCACAAAGCCACAGCACCTGTCCTGCCCCCCCAGCTCCCATCTGGCCCTCTCGATGTTCTTCAATACTGGGTCATCTTTTTGTTAACAAAAGGACAGATTATCTGCCATGGTTTTGACAAACTGGCATTCCTAGCCAGGGGCACCCCTCCCACCTGCTCCTCTTTTCTCTGGATCCGCTCCCAACCCCCACCACCCCTTTCCAGGAAGTCAGCTCCATGGCTTATTCACACTGTCACTGCTAGGGAGCTGAAACCAGGAGCAGGTAGGTGGGGTTCATGGCCTCCTACACCTGCCCTGTCAGAAGGCCATGAATCTCACTTAGGTATTCATGAACGCTTTCCTTGCTCCAAACTGACCCCCAATCTCCTCCCATCTTCACAACCAAGGATGCTGTGCCCAACTGTCCATATGAAGAAAGTGAATTTCCAGCAGCTGGGAAACATGCCTGGGGCTGGGGAAAGGGTGTATTCGGGCTCCCCACTCAGTGATCTCAGTAGCCTCTCACTCTGGGAGGGGCACCGAATCAGCCAACACTGACCCCTCCCAGAATTAAGAAGGAGACTCTTTTGTCAGTTCCTGTGTGCAGCCAAGGTAGAGGAGCCCCCGCCTAAGGTTCCCAGGGTTATCTGTATCTAGATGAGGAGTTTGTAAGGACCACCCCCAAATTTACTGACACCCAAGGGGAGAGGATGGGGTCGGGGAGGTAGCTCAGTGGCAGAGCATTTGTCTAACATGCAAAAGGCCATGGGTTTGGTCCCCAGCACTGAAGGGAGGGGAGGATGGGGAGGCTTGGGGATAAACAGTGGCATCTTGGTGCCCTTAAATTGTGCTGCAGTGAGGCAGGCCATGAGACTGGTCCCTTTATTCTTCCTGCTCTGGGCCTGAGGAGAGCTGTCTGACAATGTCAGAGGCTCACACCACCTTTTCACTGGGATCTCCTAGCTCTGGCCTTTCTCCCATTATTGCAGAGGCCACCAACCTGGCCAATTCCCCAAACCTGCCCTCTGTTCTGCCCCGTGCCATATGGCCCAGAGCTGCTTGCCCACCTCTTATGGAGCTCATACCACTTCCTTCTGGGCTCAGTCAGGGCCTTGTCTCATTGAAGTTCACAGTCCTTCCTTCAGGTAACAGGCTTGGCCTGCATCTTGCCCCACCCTCCCTCTCTACATACTTAGCCTTTGCTGACAACTCTCGGTACATGCCTCGCATACATGCATTTTCCAGGCAGCCAGTTCCCCAACACATCTATGGGGTTCTGACAGCAGGGGTCACATCTTTTTCTTAAACTTTCCATGGTTCTTCCACTGAGACTGGCACGTATCAGGCCTTGATAAAAGACACATGGTCCTTTATCCCGAGCCATAATTATGGGTGGAGGGAATAAATGTGGGTGATTTACATGCATGTGCAGTGTGCAGAGAATACCTGAGTCCTGAGATTTTGCCTAACCATAGCACATTACTACTTTCCACATCTCCCTCCCCAAGTCACAGTTTGGAGTGGAGACTGCAAACTTTTGGATCATGAGATTGGATACAAATATGGCTGTTATTTATTAATTACTACTTAACTGATTTTCTCTTCTACAAAAGGTATATTATGATTTATGCCCTGCCTGTTCCAGGGTGATTATGAGGCCTAGTTAAAGAAGATCGTGCATGGAGACTTTTTTGATAAACCATGAGCACCACAAATGTTAGTTGTCACCTTGGCTACCAATTTCCTAGGGTTGAGGCCAGCCTTCCATCAGAAACTCCCAAATAGCCTCCCAAGCCTAGGCATGGGTCAGGGAACTGGGTTCCACCTTGCCACGGGGCCTTCTACGTGAGCTTGTTAATAAGGCAGACAGCCTGGGTCAAGCTGCAGGGCTCAGCACCATGGACAGCACCACACAGTGTGAGGCATTGTTACCGTGGCTTCTCTGCCAGAGCTCCGGGGCAGAGGCAGGCAGTGCTCACAGGATCCCCAGCCCGGTAATAAGAACAAGAATGACAGCTGACATTTATTGAGTGAGTTCTATGTGCTGAGCACTGTGCCAAGTCTCTTAATAAGTTGCCTGGGTTATCACACCTACCAGGTTTCATGTTGGTGACGACTGACAGCCCTTAGCATCCACCACCACCTCTTCTTCTTGTGCCTTTCTATACTGCACAAGCTGGCAAGCTAGAACTACATTTCTAACACTCCTTGCACCTGAGGTTCTGGTTACAGATCAGATTCAATCAGCTGAAGACTGATGAGGCGGAACAGAGGGGAGGAGGCAGCTTCCTGGGGCTCGGGCTGTGTTCTTCTGACAAGCCACAGTGAGGGAGCGAGGGGTTCTCTGCTGCAGGTTCAATGCCCAGGCTCTGGGTCCCAGGGAGGGGTGCATGGGAGGCAGTTGTGGCAAAAGTTGCGGAAGTTTCCTGATCCATGGATTGCGGGTGAGAAGATGTGAAGTGCGTGGCTCCGGGAATGGCCCTCCCCACTGTGGTAAGCAACAGATTGTCTGCTGGGCCAGTTCTGCTGTTCTGAAGACCCGGATTCGGATCTCCCAGTGATTTTTAAAGCATGTAATTCCCTGTATTAAATTCTGCTTTTTGTTTCCTGTGCAAAGACCAGGTGGATTCTACCATTCTTCCGTCTTATGGATGAAGAATCTTAGACCCAGAGAGGTTAAGAATCTTGCTAGTCCAAGGATCCAGTAGCAGTGGAGGAGGGGCTGAGCCCAGGGACACTGACTCCAAAGCCACCTCTGAATCACTTTGCCACGTGATGTCCTCAAGGCAGGGAACTCTGCTGCCTGCAAACAACTATGGATCTCCCAGGCTAAGACAGCAGTTAGTGGAGAAAAGAAAATTCTGGCAGGGAATACAGAACCACCACATCCAGTGGTTGCAGTTACTAAGAGGGTCTCAGAAGAAAGGGGAAGGAGAGGGAGTGGACATTTGCGATGGGCTCTCTTACAGTCATCCTACTGAACATCATTCATCCCATGTGCAACTTAAGAGTAACAGCTTGGGGCTGGAGCAGTGGCTCAGCAGCTTCGGTGCTTGTCTGCATGCACAGGGACATGGGTTCGAACCCCAGCACCACATGTACAATAAAGTATCAGAGCAATGAAATCCATATGAAAAACTAAATAAAAATTGATCCTCTCTCTCTTTCTCACTATCCCTCTTTCTCTTTTTTTAAAAAAGTAATAGCTTAAGAAGCAGGAATTGGTATCCCCATTTTACAGGCAGAGAAAGTGAGGCTCAAAGAGGTTAAGTGATTGACCTAACGTCACACAGCTGGAGACAGAGGCACAACTGGGGACAGCAACTTTGCCTATTCCAGAAGTGCATTTGGGGGTAGAGAAAGGTGGGCTCCCAATCCGTATGACACCCAAGGGCCTCTAGCTAAAGGGAAGCAGGGAAGGAAAGATGCAAGTGGCAGGGGAGGATGGAAGGCAGTGGCTGCTGGGACCCAGGCTGGATGCTGAGTGAGCAGGCTTCCCCACCACACCCCACCCATCTCACCCCTGAGGCCAGGACAGGGGCACCTGTCCTCTTGTCCTCTAGACCCTGCTCCCCAGGTCTTTCTGCCCATGACTCTGAGGCAGTGCATGACCTCAAACAGGGCCAAATAGGGCTAAGGGCAGGAAGTGGAGACAGGGGTGGGGACATTGTAGACATCTGACCCCTGGGAGCTGGGAAGAGACCCAGGGACACACAGGGTGGAGAAGTGACACTGTACTAGTGTTAAAAAGACAAAATAGTAAGTAAACCATCAGAATGCTGTGCTGGATGATCTAGATTGCTTTTAAAAATTTTAAAAAGGGATAAAAAAATAAAAACTAAATTGTTTCTGAATTTGAAAAATATGCACATGTCATTGTTTCTAATTAGAGATCCTGTTTTTAAAGGCAGGCTTGGTATTTCCAGGCATGCATATAATCAGCTGTCCCCCTCCTTTCCCCATCAAATCCCCCTTCCTTTCCTCGAGTGTCCGCACTCTGACCAGCTCCCACTCAAGTCTGTCACTGGGGGTGGCGTGCAGAGCCCTCCTGTGGCAAGCAGCCCAGTCGCCTTTGTGCAGTCTGACAGCTCAGAAAGATCAAGGCCTGGTTCTGAAGCCACCTCCTCCCCACCTCAGGGACGGATGGGGCCAGGTGCAGGGAGACCAAGCTTGACCTTGCACCATGGGGCCAAGGTGATCACCAGGCCCCTGGAGGTCAGTACAGATGCCAGAAGCATGCCCTATCACAGTGATTCCTCCTGGCAGCTGCGGCACAGGGCTGACCACAGCAATGAGACACAGAACAGTGATCAGAGAGGGCTTGGTGGCCTCCCCAACCCAGCTCTCACCAGGCTGGCGGGAGTCAGCTTCCCGGCCACCTGCTCAGCAATGCACCCCCCACCCCGCTCAATAGGTTTGTGGAAGATGGTGGCTATGGAGGCCCTGTTGTTGTTTGGGGGGTTGTCAACACCTGGACTCCCTAGGGAAGGAAACAAGAGAAAGAGGATCCTTCTGGTTGGGGGCAGGGGTCCTGCCGGAAGCCTGGCCTCTGGGCCACCTCTGAGGTGCCCAGCGGAGGGCCTGGAATGTGCTTTCTTCCAGGTTACAAAGTGTCATCTTCTCACCCACCCCAACAGCCCTATCAGGGCAGGGGTGTCAACTGCCCCCATTTTACAAGTGAAGTCACTGAGGCCCAGTGTGGGTGAGCACCCTGCCCAAGGTCACACAGCTAGCAGTGGTGAGGCAGAAGTGGGGGTCTGCAGCCAAGGCCTGTGCTCTTGCATGGCTCCTTCTGACACTGGCTCTCAGCTCTTTCCAGGGACAGACGCCAGGGCAAGGGGAGGCCCTCTCTTGTCCAGGAGCCCATTTCCTGTCTTCCCTCCCCAATCTCCCTACAAGCAGACTCAGCCCCAGCAGGCTGATGGCCTCTTACCCCTCGAACACCTTGGCTGTCCCTGGTCACTGCGTTCATTCCTTTATGGAGGGACTTCTCGGCACACCCCAGGTCTCAGCAATCTCACTCTTGACTTCCTGAGTTTGCTGCCAGGTAGCAGTGCGAATCAGGTCTTTCCTCAATTCCTAGAGCATGCCCTCCTGCCACAGGACCTTTGCATAGCCTAGTTTCTCTGCCTGGAACGTTCCCCCTCCCACTAGCTGCCCCGTTCTCCTGTTAGTCAATCTCAGTTCATTTTTTTGTTTCTCTGGGGAAGACTCAAGGCCAGGTCAAGTGCCTGCATTCCTGCATCTTGGGAGGCAGACACCGTGCACACGAGGTTGGCTCTGGAGCTGGACTGCCTGGGTCCAACTCGTGTTTCTGCTGTTTACTAGCTCCATGTCTTTGGGCGGATTTCTTGACCTTCCTGTGCCTCAATTTCCTTATCTGTAAAATGGAGATGTTGGTAGCATCTGCCTTGTTGGGCAGATGGGGATTAAGAGAATCAAATTGCAAGGAACATTAGGACCACACAGCAATGGCTCAGGACAGTTAGACACTGCTTTCTCTGCCAGTACCTGGCACATCTCAGTTTTTCACAGGATGCCCTAGCAAACGGCCACCTCTCCCAGTGAACAGAAAGACCCCAGACAAGAAGCCCATGTCTGCACCACTGATTTTGCCCTCTGGGCAGGGCCGAGTGCTTTGTTAGACAGGACAGACCAGTAGTGGGATTGGTGGGACTCACTTGGCGCCATGACGTCAAACCCAGAGAGCCTGACTGGAGGGGACCTTACAGACGCTCTACCCCAAGCCCCTGGCTGACATTTCTGTGGGCTTCTAGCCTCAAGGGGGCTGCGCTGCCCTGTCCACCTTTGCACACAGGGCTTGAAGCCAACTCGCAGAGGGAGCAGTGAAATCTTGGACTGTGTCATCCGTTTCTGTCTTGATTTGCAGAAAGAGAAATGTAGCACATCTCATCTCTGAGTGTGGCAGACCACACACTTTCACAACCCGGAGAAGCAGTAGACTCCAGCATGACCCCCACTTATTGCTGTAATTCTCGTCTCCGTGGCAACGAGTCCGGCTTAAGCCTTCAGCTGGCGAGACTGGGCGACTGCTCCACTCATCATCCGCAGCCTCCTGGGCTAAGATGCCACAGTGTGGTTCGGTCCCCAGCCTCCACACTGCCGGGTTCCTCTGCAGGGGTCTGGAGCGGGAGGGTGGAGTAGGCAGGACTTGGAGGAGAGGGAACCACAGGGATGCAGAGCCACCCCAGCACCAGTGGGATGTAGGCTGCCAGTGGAGAGGTGCCCCCAGCAGGGGCAGTCAGGACACGGTTGGTGCTGTCCCTCCTGACCTCCTTCTGTTGCCTGGATGGACTCTGATCCACCAAGGCTCTGCAGCCAAAGCCTGAGCCCTAGCCACACTCAGGCTCAACAAGCTGTTCATGACTCACTGATGTCTCCAGAGTCAGCCTTAAGACAACTCTTGTCTGCAACAGCACCGAGCTAGAAACTGGAGTGACAAAGGTCAGCAATATATGGCCCTGCCATCGGTGAGTGCATTGTCAGATAGGGAGATACCTCAGCCCACAATAATAGACCACCAGATTAGGGAGTAACAGAGGCACTGTCAAAAGAGCGAGGCGCAGAGGGCACCTGGAGAAGCCCGCCTGCGCGTGTGCCCTGGGTGCAGGAATTCTGCATAGTGGCTGCTTTCAGGGAGGGGAAGCAGGTGGCAGTGGACACAGGGTGAGCGAGATTCGCTGTTCACTCCACTCTGTACTTTCTGACTTGCGACTTGCGTGCCTGTATAACTGCTCCCAACAAAACGAAAAGAAACCAGAAAGGAAAGCGGCCCCATGTGTAAGTGCTGCAATGAGTGTCACCACCCGTGTTGGGACGGACGCGGTTCTGACACTGCGGGACTCTGCTCTCCAAATCTAAGTCCTCCGTGCAAGTTCAAATGAGTTCACAGAGGCTTTGGGCTCCTTATGAAAAGCTTTGCAACAACACAGGCAGAGGTTGGAGTGATATAGCGACAAGCCCACACTTAGGGTGGCAGGCAACCAGCAGAAGGCAGGAGACAGGCACAGAGCGGATCCTCCCTCTGAGCCTGCAGAGGGGACGAGGCACTGCCAATGCCTTGATTCAAACTTCTGCCCTCCAGAACTGAAGAGAATAAGCCTGTTGTTTCGAGCCACCCGGCTGGGGGAAAGGAGGTCCGTGCATTTGTGCTTGCGTGTGTCCACGTGGGCTTTTTGCGTGTGTATGTGTTTCAGAGGGGAGTCAGCTGTGCTTGGGAATGCATTTGGGCCTGTAATGTGGGCTTGGGGGCTTGTGCATGTTGGGTGTGTGCGTTTGTGTGTTCATGCATGTGTATCTTGGATTGAAGCTACCTATGCATTGTGTGTGAGTGTTTCAGTGTGTGTGCACGTGAGAGAGAGCACATGCGTGTGCAGCCAGGGAGCTCTAGGGTCTCCCTCAGCTCTGTCATTATGGAAGTCTGCCCTGGCACCTCAAGGGGGCAGTGGTAGTGAAGCAGTGGCATCCCTGGTCTAGAGCCAGCTGGAGGAGTGGCACCTAGGTGTCTGCAGGAGAGTGTCCCCACTGCAGTTGCCCTGTCAGCAAAGTGGCCTCACAGCTCAGCCATGTCCTGGGGCCAGCTGAGGGCCTCACTGAAAACCTTCAGCAGAGCAGGGAACCCCCAGGGGCCTCTACCATTCTTCTCTTTGGAATTAGTTTAAAGGAGCTTCTTGGATATACTAGACCTATGCACCTCAAACTCTGGAGGGTCAGCTTCACCTGGAAGGGCTGTCCCACCAGGGACAGCTGGGCCCCACCGAGGTTCTGATGCAGCAGTTCTGGGGTGCAGGTGAGAATTCAAATGCTAACAAATCCCTAGGTAACATCAATGTTGCTGCACTGGGGATTGTGTTTGGAGAATCACCCTGCAACATGAGGTGGAGGTTCCACTGTGGCCCCCTCAGTGGACTCCAGACCTTGGGGTGGGCAGCTTGGTCTTTTAGGCTGGAGAAGTCATGCCTGGCTGCTCAGGCTGGCACGACTTCTAGTGGGCATGCAGACCGCTAAGGGACACAATAGCGCCAAAGGCGCTTGAGAGGTGCTGGGAGCAGAGTGCACCTGCCTTAGCCCTGGAGAGTTTGGGAAGCCTGCCTGGAGGAGGCACCAGTCCAGGCTGCTCTGCACAGTGCGTGGCTAAGCTCCCACTGAGGGCCTATGAGCTGCCAGATGCTCAGCTAAGACTGCTAGCACAGGCATTTTAACCTGCACGCTGACCCCAGGTGGGAACAGCTGCTGCTGAGTCAGATCTGAAGCTGGACAGTACAGCTGTGCTACCAGCCTGAGGACACATGGGTCTCCTCCCACGTGGAGGACAGGGGCAGGGGTGGGACATTCCAAGAGAGCCGAGAGGACAAGGCAGAGGGTGAGGGCAGGACAAGTCCAGATCCAGACTGCATTCAGGTTCCTCCGGGAAGCCTAGGGCCCTGGATGGAAACACACCACCCCGTGGAAACGGAGCAAGGCCAGGTGTCCCTGGGCTCTGGCCCCAGCTGTCTAAATAGGGCAAGAGTCATGCTGACTGCCTCGGGGGACCTCTGGGTGGAAGTCTGATGGGAGAGGCTGGGGTCTGGCTCGAGTGGCCTCACAGGGGCTGTGGGGACTCCACAGAGCCCAGAACACACACTGCTGTGACAAGATCTCTCTAGTGACAGATTTGCTGGTGAGGGCTGTCCCTGAAGGAGAGCAGGGCTGTGGGTAGCACCATCTCCAGGTGTTACCGTGGCCCCCTCACCCTACCCCCAGGGAGTCTGTATGAGGCTCTGAAGGTCCCTGGCCTCCTCCACTACAGCACAAGTCCCCAAGCTGGGGTCAGCCTCCTGTTGACCTTGCTCCTTCTCCTTGTATGTGGGGGGCCGGAGTGGTCAGGAAAGCCCCTCTCATCCAGAAGATGGAACCAGGAAAAATGAGCTCTGCCTGTAGCAAGAAGTATTCTAGTTAGATTCCATGCAGCACTGTCCCAGGAGGCTTATGGAAGCAGTAGCTATTCCTGAGGAAGAGGAGGGACCCATCCTATCTGTGATAGTTTGCCTGCCTGGAAAAAAATGGTGGGGATTTCTCTGTTCCTTCCCTGTGCATTTCCCTCCCCTTGCTTGCTCACCTCTCCCTACCCTCTCCTCCTCTGCTTATGCTGTCTGAGTGTGTTGAAGGCTCTCCCTGCTTGTCCCAGTTCCTTGGGGCCTTTGAGCATGCGCACAAATCAGCCACAGTTTACTGAGTCCTACACCTGCTGGAGGGGAAGCAGCCCAGGCCCTGCCTAAGGCAGCTCCAGGAAGACAGACACTGAAGGGCTTTGCTAAGGCTCCACCTGAGACAGGAAGAGCCATGAAATGGGAAAGGCATGAGCCCAGAGGCTCAGAGGCCACAGCCCCAGTCAGGGAGGGCTTCAGAAAGGTGACATCTGGAGGGCAGGTGGGATGTCTGCATCTCCAGAAACCAGTGGGGAGGGGGCAATCCCCTCGGAGAGAAAAATGAGTGGAGGAGGCGAGCAGAGACTGGAATATTTCAGAAGTGGCAGGCAGACTGGGTTGGTTGCAGAGATGCAGTGAGAAGGGTCTGGTGACCTAGCAGGCAATTGGGGACCAGACCATGAGATCTTGAATCAGGCCCAGTAATTTGCACTTAATCATGGAGGCCATGGGGAGCCATTGAAGGTTTTAGAGAAAGGGCCTTTGATGGTCTGGGCTGGGACCAGAAGGGCTTCTAAATCTTACTCTGTTCCTAGGATCTCATGAAAATCACTTGTCCTTGATTCTGAGTCCTGTCCAGGTTTCCCAAGAGAGCCGTTGATGTCTCAAGTGTCACACTGTCGCCGTGGTCTGTCCTGGCCACACTGTCACTGTTAGTTCCACAGTTCCTGTGGCACCCCTGGGCCTTGCATTTCTCCCCTTCTAACAGACTTCTGCCCCCAGATTGGAGGCCCTGTGATGGCAGGGTCTGCACCCGGCCACCTGCTGCTGAGGGCCCAGTGCCTGGTACAGCGCACGGAACCGCAACAAACCCATCCATTTGTTGACTAAATAGGGAGAAAAATGCCAGCCGGCAGGAGCCAGCGAGGTCTGGTTCACTCCCCCTCGAGCACTTTGCTCCTGGGACTTGGCAGTGCCGCAGCCTCCTGGTGGAAAAGTCTCCGAGAAACCAGACAGAACTGCACTGCTTCCGCCTGTGCCTCTCACCCTTGCCAGGAATCGGGGAAGATTTGGACTGCTCTTCTTTCCCTCTGCTGCCAAAAACCACCACAACTTCCTTTCATCCTGGCATGGAGGCCGAGAGGGGAAAAATCGCACCTAAGGAAAGTGAGAGGTTTGTAGGACGCGGCAGCAGCAGGGAGAACGACGTGGATATCGGATACCGGATACAAATAAAAGCCAAGTTCTGAGTCCCCACCGGGCAGGCGCTGTGGCCGCCCCGGGCATTTTGTTCCCTTTTGGCCTCACACTGACCCTGTGATGTGGCACTTATCTTCCTCGTTTTGTAGATGGAAAAATAGAAACTCAGAGTACATCACTGACATGGCCAGCACTTTCCTGCCAGAGGAGAGGCCTGGTTTAGACCTAGGGCTTTCCTGACCTCTCCCAACCTTTCTCGTCCTATAGCAGGAGCAGCCAGCAAGCATGGGGCAGAGCTTGCTCGGTTCTCTGTCCAAGGTGCTAGATCACCGGGCGCCTGGGAGCCGGGGTCCTGGCCACCTCCCAGTGTAGAATGAGGACGATGACCTCATATCTGCCTCCTGGCCTGAACTCATCTGAGAGCGCTGCAGTCCCTGCCTGTTCTGGGCAGCGTCCAGGTGTCCTCTCTTCACTCTGATGTGGACAGGGCTGGAGTCTATCCTCCTGTGTTTGCAGCCCTAGCAGATCCAGCACCTTGTACCCAGGTCTGCTTCGGGCCTGGCTGTGATCATGGAGGCAGATGAGCCTGATCGAGCCCACAGCTGTGGGGTTGCAGGGGGCTGGCAACATTCCTGTTCCTAAAGATCTTAATTCACCCACCTTGAGGTGGAAATGCTTTCTCAATAAGCATTACTGACTTCTTATTATGTGCAAGGTAAATCATATATATCCGTTTTCTGCCTTCAAGATCCTTAAGGAAAGGTTGGGGCACTGTCATTAAGGAGCCCACAGGGAGCCACGGGGGTTATAGAGCAGGGTAGTGAGATGGCTGTACTGTGCTTTAGGGAAGTTAATCCGGCAGAGAAAGGCGGTTAGGAGGGAACAGTGCTGTGAAGCTTTAAGCACTTTACAGATGTTATCCATTTAGCTCTCATCGGGACCAAGGAAGCTATTGCTATCCCTATTTTACAGGTGAAGAGATGGAAGAACATAGAAGTGGCAAAGTCAGCAGGTGGTGGAATGGGGTGTGAACCTCTGGTTGCAGCACCTGAGCTTTTCTTTCTTTTTTTCAGGGCTAAGGGGCCTTGAGCGTGCTAGGCAGGTGCTCTGCCACTGAGCTAAATCCCCAACCCCAGCACCTGAGCTTTTAACCACTGTGCAAAGCTGCTTCTCACAGCCAGGGAGACCACAGCAACCAGGGTCAAGCTCAGGGTGGAGGTAGAGGGCACGGCCAGGGGATGGAAGAAGACTGCAGCTTATGGCCAAGCCTCCTTTCCCTGGAGGGCTCTCCTGAGAAAGGGCCAAGAGATTCTAAGGAGACTCGAGCATCAAGCACTTTGCTCTGCACAGAGGAGAGCTAGGTCTAAGATGCTTTTACTGACGGTAGCAACAACAGCCATGTTCTTGGCCCATAGCCCATACAGGATAACTTCTTCTGTCATACAAGAAAGATTTTTAGACACTTTCAAATAGAGAAATCTTATCACAATTATAATTTCCCCAGTAAGCATCCTGGACTATCTAATTCTTTTGCAAAGATTCCTTCGTTAACATGTTTACTTCCCTAAATGGGGAAGAAAGTCTCACTCAGATGCTAACCTGTCTTTAACACAGTTAGCTTTGGATGCTGGGTCACTGCACAGGGGTCTAAGTTAATAGAATTGAACAGGTAAGATGAAGGAAAGGAAAAGGAGTCTGGAGCAAAGGCGGTTGAGGTTGGGCGGGAAGGGCGGTCTGAAAGCAAGGCTTCCGAGGTATTGTGAAAAGATCACACCCGATTCCTCTGAGATGTTCAACCACAACATTTGGAACTACAGTACTTACTTGAGCATTGCTTGAGAAGTAGAAGGGATTATGGGTGGATTATGTCACTAAGATCCCTTCCAGCTCCAACAGTTTATGAAGATACCATCTGTCTTAATCCTTTCCCCAGGAAAAAATATCAGGAGGCAGGGAACTACTGGAAGAGCAGAGCCTGGCCGGGTCCTGGGCCAGCCCCACACCAGTGCAGCTGGGCAAGAACCATGCAGGGGACCCAGCTAGGAGCTCAGCCTGTGGGTGCTGCTGAGGGGCAGAGGGCATCTGAATCGCCTCTTCTGGAGCCAGGGTCACCTGGGACAGTGTCCTTGGGAGATGGGGCAAAGCCTTTTCTGCCTCTTCATGTCAGACTGGGTCTAGAAGGATTTGGGGAGGACCTTTGTCCCACTGCTAACTGGAGAGGCATGGGCCATGGATGACCAGGATGGCCATTCTTCCAGAGCCAGCTCTATGGCTTAGCAGGGGTGGGAAGGTGAGCCTACCTGAAGCAGCAGGTGAGGTGGGGGCTCTGGCTGATGCACTGTTGTGGGGCCTTCCTCCTCTTGATCAGTTCCAAAAAAAGGTGCTTCCAAGTGACCCAGCAGCGTCCTGCAGACTCCTGACCACAGAAGTGGCTCCTCCAAGGCTCTGTGGCACAGGGACAATGGAACCCTCTCAGGGAAGGCGGGCGTGGATCCCAATCCTCCCAGGCCTCTGTGCGGCTCCTCCCCAAGCCCAGGCAGGCCAGGCCCCGCCCAGGTCCAACAAACTCCTCAGCATCTTCCCAGAAGGCCTGCCTCAGGGAGCTCTGATGGCCTCAGGGGCACCTCAGAGGCACCCATGACCCTCAGGCTGCCCCACCTCCAAATCCTGCCCAGTGAGTGGGAAATGCCACTCATACCAGCTGAACATAGCCCCAGGGATGGGAGCGGCTGGGCAGTGCAGGGAGCGATATACTGGAGTCCAAGATGGTCCAAGCATCAGCTGTCACTTGCCGCCTGATGAGTGGCAGTACCCTGCTTTCCCTCACTGTGCAAGGGAGGGGGCTTCAGACTAGACACACAGACAAAGCCAGCAGGGGGACTAACGGGGCCTCACTTCAGAATCGCCTGCAGCTGGGACTTGCTACCCTGGCCCACTGAACATCCAGGACGTCTGAACGTCCAGGAAGGTGCCGAGGAATCTGCACTTTATCAAGTTCCCCACGCAGGTGCACAGAAGCTAACGCCCAATGCAAATGCCGGGACAAGGCAGACATGTCCAATGACAAAGGTCTTCTATGTGCATGAATGGGTCATGGGCCCCTTTCCTGAGAGCCATGTCACAGGAGCCCAGTGTCTGCTGACAGGCTAGCAGGGGACCCTGGGCAGTTTGCTGAAGCCTGGGTCTCATTTTCCTCATGGAAAAATGAAGGTTGGAGGTGATCTCTTGGACCCTTCCACATCTAAAATCACTGATGCGAGAAGAGATAAGCCCCCCAAGAAACTAATTCAAGGAGGAAGTTCAGGGCCAGGTGTAGCTCAGTGGAAAAGCGCTCGCCCAGCATGCATGAGGCCCTGGGTTCCATCCCCAGCACTAGGCAAAAATGGGTTTTATAATTGCTATCTTCTTAAATATCCTTTTAAAAAATAGAGGGAGGGAGAGAGGGAGGGAGATGGAGAGAGAGAGAGAATCAATTTTATTTATTTTTTCATCTGGTTTGTTTCTCCAACACTTTGTTGTGTATGTGGTGCTGGGGTTTAAACCCTGGGTCCTCACAAGCCAGGCAAGTGCTCCAACTGCTGAGCCACCATTCCAGCCCCTTAAATATCCTTTTTTAATTCTGAAAATAACATGATTTTAGGAAAAGCCATTCCAAATTATAGACAATGAAAATAAAATAGAGCATTTGCCTGACCACTGCAGAATTGATCACTCTCAAATACAAACACGGTCAAGTTTCCTGTTTCAGGTTTCTTCAGGATTCCCTGAAATATGGACAAACATATATCTATACCTACATCTTTATCTTAAACCACCCAGGAACACATTCCTGGTATTCTATCTTTGGTTTGTTAATCTACATCACACATCTGTGCACCAAATTAGACAGAGTGCCCCTCAAGTTTTAATAGCTCGTAGAGTTCCACTGAACCGAAGCCCTGTACTTAATGTGAATCTATCCTTGTTGATGGATAGTTAGATTATTCTCCCAATTTTTGTGCAACATCAGCATAGTTAGTTAGCTACAGGACAAATCCTAGGTCAAAGGTTAGTTATGTGGATCTAAAATTCCGACTGATAGTGCCAAATCGCTCTCCAAAAAAAGCAAAACAATTTGCACTGCCCCAATAATGTAGGAAGGTGCTGTTTCTCTCCACCCTCAAACACGCCAGGCATCATCAAATTTTTAAACTTTTCCAGTGTCAGAGCTGAAACCAATACTTTGTCTCAATGTCTAGTTCTTTAACAGAAAAGGCAGACATATTTTTATGTATTTGGATTGATTGACTTTTGCATTTATTTTTCTCTGAACTATTTGTCCTTTCTAATTTATCTTACTTTTACAAGTTTTTCTAAATTAATGCAATTAACTTTTGTCACACATATTGCAAATTATTGTCAATTTTTTTTCATCTGGCTTCTGTTTCTCCCATCGTTGTGTATGTGGTGCTGAGGTTTGAACCCAGGTCTTTGTGCATGCCAGGCAAGCGCTCCAACTGCTGAGCCACCGCCCCAGTCCTCTTCTTGACCTAATTAATGGCATATTTTGATATTTTGCTCATAGAGTTTTCTGTAAATCAAAAGTATCAGCCTTCAATTTGGTTTCTGGGAGTTTGGATTTACTTCCCTGCTTGAGAATCATGAAAATATTTGCCCATATTTCTTACTAGCATTGTTAGGGATTTCTTCTTTCTTATTTTTGAATCTTGGCTGCATCTAGAATTTACATTGATGTAAGGACACTTCATTGTTTCTCTCAAGGGGTTGGCTAAGTTCAGTTGTCCTAAAGTCATTTTTTGAATAATCTATTTCCTGTCCTCCCTCCTTAGATTCAAACTCCCAGTTTAACTATGTAGCAGGATGAATGCAGAGTACGAACTCAGAGTCAAGTGCCTAAATCAGACTCCAGCCCTGCTGGATCCAGGATAAGATACTCAAATTTGCTGTTCCTTAGTTTCCTTATCTAGAAATGCAGATGATGATCACCCTCTGTGCACAGGGTATGGAGTGGATTAAGTAATGAAGAAAGATGCAATTATAGGCTGCCCAGAAGAGGCTCACCTTAGATGTCAATGCACACCTGAGCTGAAAGGGAAAGGATGGGAAAGTATACCATGCAGATGGTAGCCATGCTATGGCTCAGACGCGCCCCCAAAGAGCGGGTGTTAGAAACTTCATTCCCAATGCAACAGTGTTGTGATGCGTGACCTTTAAAAAGTGGTTAGATAGGGGCTGGAGCGGTGGCTCAGTGGTTTCGGCGCTTGCCTGGCAAGCACGAAGGACCCGGGTTCAAACCCCAGCACCATGTACACAACTAAGTGTTGGAGCAACTAAGGCCATGTGAAAAACTAAATAAAGTTGTTTCTCCCTTTCTCTGTCTCTCTCACTGTCCCTCTCTCTTAAAAAAAAAAAAAAAAAAAAAGTGGTTAGATAGGGGGGCTGGAGCAGCAGCTCGGCCCTTTCAGTGCTTGCCTGGCATGCGTGATTACACAAGTTCAAACCCCAGCACCACTATACAACAAAGTGTCAGAAGAATGAAAGTCACA